>JAJJKW010000655.1:0-12796 GCA_023805745.1 Isotricha sp. YL-2021b | reverse complement strand
TTTTGGATTATTTTTTAAAGTTGTTCCATTTAAACATAAACTTTTATTAGTTATTTCTGAATCAAAAACATTATCTGATATATTTGGATAAAAATTCTTATTACATTGTTCAAAAGGAATTTCTTCATCTATTATTAATTCATTATTATTTAAATCTAAAACTTCATAATAAGTAAATATAGTAAAATAATTTAATAAATCTTCCAATTCTAATCCTTCAATCTTTAATGATATTGGAATTTCTGAAAGAACATTATCAATTTCAAGATATTTTCCTCCAATTGAACCTATTCTTGTTATTATTGGATTTTTATGATATATTAAATTTTGAGAAACAATGTAACCATAAACTAGAAAAAACAAAACTGAAAATACTGTTAAAATTCCTCCTAATAATGTTTTAGATTTTGTCTCTTTATTTATTGTAAAATTTATATGAGTTCCATAAATATCTAAAGATTTTATAAAATAATTTAATCCTAATTTTTTTTCTTTTAATGTTTCCATTTGTTTGAAAAAAATTATTTTTTTTTAATTTTATATAAATTTTTGATTATTTAATATCATGTTTTGAATTTTGCTAATTTTTCATATTTTGTATAAAGAAAAAAATTTCAAAAATATTTATTAAAGAAAAAATAAAAGTTTATCTCTTATTATCTGATTTTTAAAATTTGTATTAAACAAAAATATAATAATAAGTCAAGATTTTTCTATAATAATAATTTAATGATTTTTATAATTTGCAAAATAGTTTTCAATATTTTCTTAAATATTATAAAGTTATTTATTTTTGTTAAAATATCATTTGATTAAAAATAACACATTTTAATTTATCTTATTATTTTTAGAGTTTACACTTTAACATATATCAAATAAATCATTTAAAATTATTGAGTTCAAATTATCTAAAGAATTTAATTAGTTTCTTTTGAATTTTAAAAGTGTAAACATTTTAAAATGTAATATATTTAAAAAAATTTATTATGTTGTTAATTATAATTTTTTGATAAATTAATAAAAAAACTTAAAAAATATAATAAATCAAAAAATTAAAAGAAATAATAAATATATTTATAAAATTTATATATAACTAAAAATTCTTTTTTTAAATAATGTTTTTTTATTTAACAATTTTAATAAAACTTAATTGTCAAGTTTTAATTTCCCCATACAATGATTTTCAAAAAATGTTCTATTTAATTTTGAATAATAATTTTGAGCATTATTATAAATCTCTTTGATTTTAGAAAATCTTTCCATTAATGGAATAATTACCTCAATACTAATATCATTATATATAAAAGTTCTAAAAAATAAAAGATTTTTATATTTATTTTGTTTTTTAATATAAAAAAATGGGCAAATATATTCAGATAACTCAATATATATTTTTTTGTTATTTTTTTGATGAAAATTAATATCAGGAGAAGAAGAATTAAAATTAAAATTTAAATTTGAATTATCATTAGGTAAAATAACAATATTTTTAATATTACTCTTAATATTATTTAAAGAAGTTGAATTAGTACCAAGAATATCATGATTATTACTAATTTTTTTTTTAATTTTAATTTGATTAATTCTTTCTTTCCTATTAATTATATCATTATTAACAATAACTTTATTATTATTATCATTATTATTTTCAGAAAAAAATATTTCATTAACAACATCCAATAAGAATATTTTCTCTGAAAAATAATCAGAAATAGATTGACAAATAATAAAAATAATTCTAATCCAAACTCCAATATTACCAAAACATTCTGTAATTTTAAGATATTTTCTTTCATATTTTACACATCTATCCATAGAAGAAAACGCAACTTCAATTAAAGTATTATTTGAATAAAAATCTTGATCTTCTTCATCAACAAAATCAATAATAGTAGTTTGATAACCAAAAAAGGTATATTTTTTATTTTTATTCAATATATAACCATCATCAGAAATATATTCTCCAGATAAAAAATAATAATAATATCTTTTAACATGTTCTTTAACAATTAAAAAAACTTCACTTCTAAAATTTTGTTGAATAGGATTATTAACATCATAATGATTTAATGATTGTGCTAAATAAATAATACTCATATAAGAATTTTTAAAAAAAATTTCCATTTCTTCTTCACTTTTACAATTATTAAATTTACTATTATTTTCACATTTACTTAAATGAAATTCTAACATATCATAACCATGAACAGAATCTCCCCATCTTCCTTTTATAGATAAATTTTGACTTGGAACAGGACATAAATAATTTTGATATTCATAATCTTTAATTAAATTTATTATCATCTTGAAAGAAATGTTTTGATAAATTACAATATTCTAATTTTATACTTGTTGATATTCTTTCTAATTCCATTATTCCATATTCATTTTTTTTTGGATAATGTTCATTTTTATCTAAAGTTATTGTTAAATATGTTGGATCTATTTTTAAAGGTCTTCCTCCATTATTTATAAATCCTATTAATATTGGAATTTTAGAAAAATTTAATAATTTTTTTTCAGATGCTTGTTCTGTGTTTTGAATTATTGAAAAAGTTTTATGATTTACTACTTGAATTGTAAAATCAAATAATACTATTAATATTCCTATTATTGTTATAAAACTTAAACTTGCTCCACATATTGTACTAAATTTCTTTTTCTGATGATATCTTAATGGTACTGATAATCCATATATATCTATCATTCTATATAAATTTTTAGATATTGACATTTTAGACAATTTTTTTATTTTTTTATTTGTTTTTTTTTTTACCTTGGGAACTTTTATTTTTTTATTATTAAAAGTTTCTTAAATATTTTTGATAAATTTTATTTATTTTTATAAATTTTTATTCTCTTCTGATATTTGTTTATTATTTTATATTAATTTATTTATTTTTTTATTATTTTAAAATAATATTTAAATATTTTTTAAATCGAAATTTATATATTTTATTTGTTATTTTAATTTTAAATTTCTGACTTTCTCAAAGAAAATGAAGAAATAATGATTTCCTAGTCTTTTTTATCTTCAAAAACTATTTTTTTAATTCAATTATTATTATATATCATATATATTAATTTTTAAAATATAATATTTGTCAATATTTTTGATGATTTTATTCTTGAAATATCAAATGTTCAAAATATTTATAATAAATTTTTATATTTTTTTTAAACTTAAAAAGATTACAAATAAATTATATTTTAATCTATAATAAAATGAGAAATATTTTAAAAAAAGGTTTTAATTCAAAATTGAACCAAATTCGAGAAAGGATCGTCTTTCTTTTTTTGATTCGTATTATCACTAAATTGATAATTAAAATTTGATTTTTGGTTTTCAGGATGATTATATAAATCAAGTTTTATATTATTATTATTATTATTTACTGGCATTCCCATAATATATTGAAAATTCTTTTCTTGTTCTGCTTTATTATTATTATCATTATGTTCTTTTGAATAAGCATTATTTAAATTTTTTGTTAAATAATCAAAAGCTTGAGTTTCTTTAGTTTCTACATTAAATAAATCTACAAGATTTGAATCTTTTTTAATGGTGTTAATATTATAATTATTATTCATAGTATTATTTTGGAAAAAATTAAAATCAATATTTTGATTTAAATTAACATTTTGTTTTTTTATAAAATCATACATATTATTATTATTATTGTTATTATTATTATTTTCAATATTTTCTTTTTTTTTAATAAAAGAAAAACCCTTTGATTTATTATTATTACTATCATCTTCAAAATCTACTAATTTAGCATTATTATTACTTTGATTAATTTGTTTAAGAATTTTTTCTTGAATATACTTTTCTTTTGAAACCGCTTTAAATTTATTATTTTTTTCTTCTATACTTTCTTCTTCTTCAGGTAAAGGACAAAAACCAGCTTTAGCATATTCTTGAATTAAATCAATACCATTAATAACTAAAGTCATAGGATCAGGTAAATCTTGATTAATCCATAATTTTCTAAAATATTTATTTATAATGAAATTTTTAAGTAAATTATCATTTTCTAAAACTTGATTAAAATTAACTTCTTGTAAATTAAATTCCCAATAAGAATTAGAAATAATATTATTTAATTTAGAAAAATATTCTAAAGATTCAATTGGCCATAAATCATGACTTATTGATTTTATTATAGAAATATTTCCTAATTCTTTATGAAAATTTGCACATTTATCACATAAAAATACTCCTATTTTTATATCTGACCATGTTGGATTTATTCTTTTACAATCAGCACAACGTCTATTTTCTGGTTTTTTTAATAATTTTGATATTATCATCAATTGCTGTTTTAATCTTTCTTCTTGCATTATATTTTTTAAATTTATTATTCTTAATTTTTTGTTATATATTCTTTTATAATTTTTTTTATAAATTTTGGATTTTTTTTCTTAATGGTTATAGTTTATTTATTAACTATTTATAGTGAATTTTCTTAATTTTTGAATTTATTTTTTCTGGTTTTATTGTTGTGTTATTGTATTCAATTATAAATATTTGCTTATTTTATTTAATATAATATAAATAGAATTTAAGTTTTAAATTTTTAAGTTTTCAAACATTTATTTTTTTAAAATTTATTATTTAAGATAAAGAAATTAAAAATGATAAGTAAGAATTTTTCATTTAATTAAATTGGAAAAAAATAGTAATTTTAATAATTTATAAAAATGAAAAAGAAATGGAAAATTTTTAAAAATTCAGATATTAAAATAGAAAAAAAGAAATTAAAAATGAAGAAAAAACTCATAATTCAAAAAATTTATTAAAAATATTAATTTTACTAACTCAAATTTTTTTAGGAACGAATTTAAGAGGCTCATTTCAATCAAAAAAAATGAAAAAGAAATAATAATAGAAACAATAAATTATATAATGAATTATATAAAGGTAGTTAATCAATTAATGAAATTTTTTATTATTGTTCAAGAAATAAAGTTTGTGAAAGATGAAAAAAAATGAAAAAATAAATAATAATTGAATTATCACAATTTAAATATAAATATCTAAATAAACAAAATAGAAGTGATAAAAGTTTTCTTTATGTTTAAAAAATATAAAAATAAAAATATGGATAGAATTAAAATTTTTTCTAGTCAATAACATATTTTGTTGAAATTTTATTTTAAAATGCTTAAATAATATTCATTTTTGTAAAAAGACGATGAAGTATTAATTTTTTTGGATAATTTTTTATATAGTTAATTTTGCATTATTCCTATTTTAGAATATAAATATTATTATATGGATTTTATATTTAACTTTTTTTTCTATTCTTTTTTTTTTATTTGTTTTTATTGAAAATTCAAATTTTGAATATTACAAAAAAATTTTTTATTTAATTATATTTTTTTATCTGCTTTTTTTAAATTTAAACATTCATCAACATAATTTTCTAATTTTTCCAAATTTTCATTACTTAAGGTATAGATATCAAAATCAAAAGTATGTGTTTCTGGATTTGGTTGAATATCTGTAAGTATATTTATAATATTACTCATTTGTTCTATATTTAATGCTTGAACTTTGTAAGTTAATTCTTTCCTATCTTCGTTTGAAAATTCATTTGCTTTATTTCGAATTCTAAATTGTTTTTTTATTATTATTTTTTTATTTTCATTATTATTATTTATTTTTTTATTTTCATTATTATTATTATTATTATTAGTTTTTTTATTTTCATTATTATTAACTTTTGAAATTCTTTTATTTTCATTCTTTTGAATAGGAGTAAGTTTTTTATTTTCATTTTTCATATTATTTGTTTTTATGTTTTCATTATTATTATTATTTATTTTTTTATTGATAGTATTATTTTTATTGCCAATGATTGGTAAATTAGTATTATTCATAAAAATATAATTGTTATTCAAGAGGTCTTCAGTTAATTCTGACATCTCCATTATTTTATTTAACAAAGCATTATCATTTGTTTTTACACAATGAATAAAATATAAATTCCATAATCTATGAATATCATAAAAAAATTTATCTAAACTTAGATATGTTGATAATGTTACTTTTTTTTCTATCATTTCAAGATTTAAATGAGGATATGTTTTATCATTTATAAAATATTTATAACTTTGAGTTTTTGTTAAATGAGAATAAAATGTTTTTATTTTTTCTTTTATATTAGTTTTCATTTTAATTAATAATTTAAAATTTATATTTATAATGATATATTATTTTTATTAATGAAAAAAAAATTTTTTAATGATAAAGTATATTTATCTCTTTTTTATTTTAAGTACTCTTGTTTTCTTTTTAATTCCTTTTTTTTCTTTATATTTATAAATATCATTATTTTTTCCATTATTATTTATATCATCTAAAAAAGGCATTTTATATTTATTTTCATCATTTTCATTAATTATTAAATATTCAATAAAATTTTCATCTTCTATGATTTTTGGATTTTTAATATTGGGAAAGAATTTATCATTATTGAATAAAGCTCTTCCATTAATTGAAAAACTTCGAAAAGCTTTTTTTGAATCATTATATATTAAAAAAGAAGGAATTGGAGTATAAGATATTAAAATGGAATTTATAGGATATGAAGGGATATAAATTGAATTTATAAAAGTTGAATTTGGTAAAGTATAAATATTTAAATATCCATCTTCTGAAGAAGTAATAAATACATGTAAAATATTATTTTGCTGAATACAAGTTATTTTTTTAGTATTATTATGTATTATTTTATCAAATTTTTCTCTTCCAGATTTACAAATTAAAATTGAACCTAATCTTGTTCCAAAAATAAAAAATTTATCAATTGAGGATGCTGTAATTTCACTATTATCCAAATTATATGGTATAATATTATTTTTGGTTAAATTTTTTCTTATATTAATTGGTAATATAAATTCTTTTCCTGTCCTTTTTGTATTATATATTAGAATTTCTCCTTCATATAAATTATATAATATTGCTATTTTTTTATATGTTTTTATTTCACAATTATAATTAATTATCAGATTTAATATATTTTTTGATTTGGATATGTTAATTTTATTTTTATATATTAATTCTTGAAAATTTGTTTTAGTTTCATGAATTATTTTATCTTTTGTAATATTACTTTTTTCGTAAATTTCAATTTCACTTATTAATCTTGTGATATAATTATTTAATTTATTTTTAAGATCATTTTTAATTTTTTTACTATCAATAAATTCATTTTTCTCGATTTTTTCTTTTTTTTCATGATTTTGACTTTCAACTATTTTTTTAGTAAAAATTTGAGAAGGATTCACTCCATAAGGACTTAAATTAATATATAATAATCTCTCATTAATATCAATTTCTTCTAAATTTATAAAATCTTCATAAGTCCAATGACAATAAATATTATATTTTTTTAAAGCTTCAGGACCTCTTTGTGCAAAACCAAAAATTAAATCAATCCAATCAAATATTTTTATTTCTGGTCTTTCTAAAACTTCTCTCATTATACTTATAAATTTTTCAGGATTATTATTTGACCAATAAGGCAAATAAACATTATTAATTTTTATTTCTTTTTCTTTAATATTATATATTTTTTTTATTATCTTATATGTTGAATCTTCATTTTCATCAATGAAAAAATTCCCAAAATTGATATTATTAATATTTCTTAATATTTCAGAATTATAATAAAATTCAGGTATTAATTCATTAAAATTACTCCCTCCTTTTTTAGTAATAGAAATATAATGATTATTTAAATCTGTTAAAGTATTATCTGAATATTTTGCTTTTTCATTACAAAGATATGAAATTGAATAAGGAAATATTTTATTCATAAAAAAACAAACTGTATTTGAATTTAAATAATGTTGAACAAAATAACTAGGAATAACTTTATAATCATTAATAGATTTTAATTGATCAAATTGTGAATAATCTAATGGAATTAAATCATTATAAGTTTTAATAAAATTATCTTTTAAAGAATCAAATAGGAATATACTTTTATTTAATCTTTTTTCATCTATTGAACATATTGCTTGAGAAAGAGGTCTTAAATTTTCTTTTTTTAATAAATCATTTATATTTTTAATTTCTTTCATTTCTCTAATTAAAGAATAATTTGATATTATCCAAGGAAAAATTGGATATTGACTTAAATCTTTAAAAGAACGATTTGATAATAAATTTATTCTCATTAAAAATTCAAATTTTGAAATATTTTTTCTTTTAACACTATCTAATATTGAATCAATATTATTATATAATCCCTTTGATTTTCCACCATAAAAATATCTTTCATATATAGTTGAATTACTATTTTTTGTTATATAATTAAAAAATGAATCTCTTATTTTTGTTATTTTCTTTTTTGAATTATAATCTATGTTATTAAATTCAAAGAAATAAGATTTATGATTTTTTGTAAAAAATTCTAAAGAATTATCTTTAAAAATATAATATCTTTTATAAACAAATAATATATCCGTAATTTTTATATTTAAATAATAAATATTTTTATTTTTATAAACACTTCCATAACATAAACTTTTAGTTTCATCATAATATAAATGATTTGGGTCTTTTAAATCTCTTGGAAAACCAATAAAATCAAATTCATCTTTTTTACATATAATATATCCTGTAATATGTAATTCTTGTTTCACTAAACAACATGAATATATTAAATTTTCAGTAAGATTAAAATAATATTTTAAAATATCTTTGTCTAATAATTCTTCTTTTATTTTTTTATTTTTTTTATTATCTTCATTTTCTTTTTGTAAAATTTCTCTTTTATTATTTAATGCTTCTATTTTTATTTGATTAAAATCTTCATCTAAAAAACTTTCTCCAAATAAATCAATTCCTTGAAAATGTTCATTGAAAGAACTATTATCTATATTTTCTGGAATATAAGAATTAAAATTTAAAATTGGAACTAAAAAAGGTAATGACATTTCTTCAGTATAATGATTTAAAATTTTATATTTTAAATGTGATTTACCTTCATCTGTATAAAATAAATTTAAATTACTATAACTATTATTAAAAGAAAATAATTCCTTTTTAATTTTTTTATAAGTTTTCATAAGTTTATACTTTTTTAACATATTATTTTCTTTAATTTGAAATATCTTAAATTTCAGTGGTTCATATTCTAAAAAAATTTCTGTTAAAATATAAGGAAAAGCTTCTACTTGGAAAGGAATTTCATTAACTTCATTTTTAAAAAATTGAAGATATTTATTTTTATTATCATTAATTAAAGTTTTTGCTTTTTCAATGTAATTATAATCATTTTTTGATTTTATAAACAAATTATAAAATTCATTTGAATAATTTTTTAATTTTTTTTCAAAATTCTTATTTTTAAATTCAATTTGGTAATTTTTGATTACATAAAATAAAATTGTCATAAAAAGAGTGATTAATTTTACTAATATATTATGTAAATCTTTTCCTAAAAAAACTTTTAATAACATTGATTTAATTGTTAATAAAAATAATTTTAATAAAAAATCTTCTTTATATCCTTTTGAATATTTTTGAAAATTTTTATCATTGAGAATTATACAAAATATAATTAAAACAATAAAATTTCTTAAATTTCCTTCAAAGTTATGTGTTTTAGTTGATAAATTTTCAAAAAAAACAAAATATTTTTTAAGAATAATAAAATCTAAAAGAGAAACATTAAATTTTATAATAAATTGATAGAAACTTTTAGTATTTTTAAATGTTGAAATAAAACTTTTATAAATTTCCTTATAATTCATAAATTTATTTTTATAAAATTCATTTCCAAAAATATCTATAATATTATCATCATCATTTACTGTGTAAATAAATGAAATTTTATTTCTAATCATTTTGAAAAAATATAATTGAAATGATTCAATATTTTCATCATTTTGATTTTCATAAATATATGAATCATATTTATCTAAAATAAATAAAAAAGAAATAGGACCTTTATCTATTCCATATAAAAAAATATCAGATATAATATTTTCTATAATTTCTTTTGTTTTTTCATTTTCATTATTTAAAGAATAAATATGATGAAGTAATGGTATTAGAGATATAATAAAAGGATATGAATGATATAAATCAAAAAATGAAGATGTTGAAGATTTTATTTTTTTAAAATATTGAGAAAAATGATTCATCCTTACTAAATTTAAAAAATCTTCAAAAAATGATAATATTTCATTCTGATAATTTTGGAGATTATAATTTTCATTTTTTTTAAAATTTATTCTATTTGTTGATTGGACTATTTCAGTAAGATCGAGATATAATTTAAAGATAATATTATCTTTATGTGAATAATTATCAATATTTTTTTCTGAAAATAAATTCTCAATTTTATTATAAATTTTATCTGCTTTATCATGTTCATATTCAAAAATATAGTGTTTCCCTTTAAATTTTTCAGTATCTTGGATATAATCTTTTAAATGTTCTATATCAATATCATTAAAAAGAGATATATAATATATAATTATAACTTGAAATAAATTTAAGATAAGTAATTTTATTTTAGGTTCTTCTATTTCTGAAATATGTTCAAAAATATGAAAAAGATGATTTTTTATCATATATTTAAATAATTGATTCTTTTTTTCTATTTTATTTTTCATCAAATTTTCTTCTTTGTTTATTTGTAAATGGGAATTAATATTATTTTCTTTTGATGTTAATGAATTTATTATTTCTTTTTTTTGAATATCTAATTTCATTGAAATTTCTTTTGAAGGTATATCAATACTTAATAATTTTATAATCAAAATAATTGTTCTTTCTATTATTTTAACACTCATATTTTTGGTATTTAAAAAAACAAAAATATCTTTAATTTTTTCTGGTTTGTCATTTTCATATTCATTTTCTATGATTTGATAAAAAAAGTTAAAAATTCTATCATAAAAAGAATCATTAAAAATTTGTTTATTGTGATTATCTAAAATTATATTAATTAAATAATAAAATACATCATTTTTGTTTTTATTTAAATTTAGTAAAAATTTAAGTAATTCATTATTTTTTTTACATAATATTTGAACAAAATTTTGATTAAACAACAATCCTTTAATTTCATTATAAATTAAATCATTTTCTTTAATATTTATTAATTTTTCAAAAATTATTTGAGTTTGAGATAATAAATTTGAATTTATTTTATTTAATTTTTCGATGATTATTCCAAAAATTTGAAAGAAATTGCAATTAATTGCATCTTGAATATTATTATTAAATGACAAAATAGATGCAATAATTTGGTTAATTTTTGAAAAAATTGTAATAATATTTTCTTTATTATTCTTATCATTAGTAAAATCTTTATAGAGATTAAACATAATTTCAAATAATGGTAAAGTATTTTTAATTCCTCCAATAAGAAAAATATTTTCTTTCAAATTCAAATTATTATAAGAGTAAAAATAAGGAAATTTAGTTATATAATTTTTTACAATAATTTGGTTTTTTTGATTTTTATAAATAGATTCATTTTTCATTACAAATAATATCAGAGGAATTTCATTATAATTTTCTTTATAAATATTTTCATCATTTAAATCAAAATTATTATCTTGGTTTGAATCAATCATTAATTCTTTTATATAATTTTTTGAAAAATAACTTTTTGTGTTAAATTCTTTTTCTGATATAATAATAGGAGAAATAATACCCATAAATTTTGAATAAAATATTAAGTTAATAATTTCTTTTATTTCTTTATTTATAATAAAATCATAATTATTTTCATTAATAGAAATAGAGAAATCACATTTTTTAGATTTATTTTGTGGTTTTATTTTAATTTTAATAAAATTCCATTTATTTTTTAGAAGAGGAATAGAATGAACTTTATTATAATTATATAATATTTCTAAATTCATTTCATCATATAATTTAATAATTAATTCATCTATTTTTGTAAAAGACATTTTTATAATTGTTGAATTTTTGTTGTAATAATATTCATTCATAAATAGAAACATATTTATTGTAATTAAATGTCCTATTTTAAAAGAATTTTCTTTTGAAATATTTGAATTTATTTCATTATTATATAAATAAAAAAAATTATCTTGAAAAACTTCCTTTGAAATTTCTTTTTTCTGGTATAAAATATTTAATAAATGAATACATTTTGTAAAAATACTTTTATTTATTATTAATGGATTTTTATAAAAATTTCCTATTTTTCTATAAATATAATCATATATATTCTTTCTTATTTGGAAAGCCGAAATAAATTGAATAAATTCTTCTATTATTTCATTTAATGAATTATCTTCATCTAAATATTTATCAATTAATATTTCTATTAATCCTTTTTCTTTTATTTCATATAAATCATTTATATCTATTATTATTTGACCAATTTCTGGTGATTGTTCTATTAAATTTTTTAAATTCTCTAAAAATTCTTTTTCTTCTTCTTTTTTTAGATTTTTTATAATCTGAAAAAAATAAAAAAATGATTTTTCATTTATTTCACTCCTTAATACTGGAATTATATTATATTTTTTATTTTTTTGAAAAATATATTCCATTAATTTAATAAATGATATTAATATAATCTCGATTTTAAAAATCGTTTAATAAATAAATAACAATATTTTTAATAATTAATATTTATAAAAAATTATTGATTTTTCATCTTATTTAACTTAAACCAATTTAATTAAAAAAAAATTTGATATTTTTAAAAATAATAAAAATTTCAAAAAAAAGACTTTTTCGATGGGGATTGGGGATTGGGGATTGGGGATTGGGGATTGGGGATTGGGG
>JAJJKW010002135.1:0-12806 GCA_023805745.1 Isotricha sp. YL-2021b | reverse complement strand
CTTTTTTTTCTTCTTCTTTTTTTTCTTCTTCTTTTTTTTCTTCTTCTTTTTTTTCTTCTTCTTTTTTTTCTTCTTCTTTTTTTTCTTCTTCTTTTTTTTCTTCTAATTTTTTTTCTTCATTATTATTTAATTGATTAATTTCATTTAATTCATCATCACCAACAAAATTTAATTCATTTTCTTTTTCAAAGTTTTCAATATCATTATTTTCATTAATATTATTATTTTTGTCAAAAAATGTTTTGCAAGTTTTTTTAAAATTATTTTCAAAATGTTTTAAAAAAATTTTATTAGTAGAAAGATCTTTATCAAGTAAAACATATTTTTTAATAACAGGTTGTTCTTTAACTTGAGTTTTTGGTCTTGTAACAGAAATTTCTCTTTTTTTAATTTCTTTAATTTTTTTTTTCTTTAATTCATTTTTTTCAGTTAATTCTTTTTCATTTTTTATTAAATCATTTTTAGCACTTTGATTTCTATTATTATATAATCTATCATAAACAATTTCTTTTTTATCATTTTTTTTATCATATTTTTTAGTTTTATTAATTTTTGGAATTAAAGTATTATTTTTTAAAAATTTTTCTCTTTGTTTATCTTTTAATTTTTCAAGATTATCTTTTTTTTTAAATAAATGTTCTTCTTCATCTTTTAAAAATTGTTTTAAACTTCTTTTATTATTATCTTTCTTATTAATATGAGGATTAAAAGTATGTTTTTTATTATATTCATCATTACATTGAGTTGCAATTCTTTCTAAATCTTCTTGTTTTTTTAATAAAACATAATTTATTCTTTCATTAAAATTATTATTATTTTTTTTATTTTTTATTCCTTCTGGAAATAATAATTTCATTACTTCTGAATTTTTTTCATTTTCTGATAATTTTGAAAATACTTTTTGAGTTGCTGATTTAAAATCATATGTTAATTCTGGATTATTATTATATTCATAATTATAATAATTTTTATTATTTGAATTACCATTTAAATAATTTTTCAATGTTGATGATATATTTTTATATTTATTATCTTTTTTATTTTCTTTTTTTATTGTTTGATAATCTTTATTATTATCATTTGGATGATATTTTGATTGAGTTAAATTTTTATTTGATATAATATTATCATTATTTTTATTATTTGTTGATAATAAATTATCTTGTAAAAGTAATTCAGCTATTTCATTTTTATCAGTCGTTTTAAAATCTAATTCAATTAATTTTTTAACATTTGGGTCTATATTTTCCAAATTCGGTTTTTCTTCTTTAATTATATTCATTTTTTCCATTTCTTCAGATTTTTCATTTTCAATTTTTTCTATTCCTTCTTCTTCTTCTTCTTTATTATTCATTTCATTTTTTTCATTTTTCATTTCATTTAAATATTTTTTATTTATTTTATTGTTTTCATCTCCAATTCTTATATTATTATCTTCACTATTTTCTAAATGTAAATCATTTTTAAAATTATTATCTTGTTTTATTTCTACTTTATTACTGATTTCTTCTATTTCTTCTTCTTCATCATCATTTAAATAAACATTTTCTTTTTCATTATCACTCATTTTTATAATAATTAATTATTATTTATAAAATTAAACAATTAAATGAAATTTCAATAAAGTTTAAAAATATTTTTTATTTTTTATAAAAAATTAAATAAAATAAATATAAAATTAGAAAAAAATACAATTTAAGATGCACAACCATCAGATTCATTTTTTTCTTTTCTCATTAATTCTTTACTTTCATGTTTATATATTTTTTTAATGAGATTAAGAATTAAATATTCAAAAGCTTTAATAATTCCTTTTCCTTCTAAAGCAGAAGTTTCAAAAAATTTAATATTTAAATCTTCAGATTTTTTATTTAATTCTTCTGAAGTAATTTTTTTATCATTTAAATCAATTTTATTAATTAATATTAAATTTTCTTTTAAATTAATATCAATTTTTTCAGAAAGAGTTTCAAACCATGTTTTAATATGATCTAAAGAATCTTTATTATCAATTGCACAAACAAAAATAATTGCATCAGCTCTATCATATATTTGTTTATTCATTTTAAAATAAGTATCTGTAAATTGAGTATCCCATAATTTTAATTTAAATATTTTTTCATCTAATTTTACTTTCTTTTTATATATTTCAACTGGACGATGTTTTTTTTCCATTATACAAAATTTATTATTACAATATCTATCTAAAATACTTGATTTTCCTACATGATTATCACCAATTAAAACTATATTAAAATAATCTTGAATATAATTTGAATTTTCTTCTTCCATAAAAAATTAAAAAAAATAAATTTAAAAATAAAAAATTTATTTAAATTTTTCTCCTTTTTTCAAAATTAAAATGATAAACATTTATTTATATAGTTATATAATAAACTTAAAATTAGATTTTTTTTAAATTTTTTTTTTAACAGGTCCAGCACTATATATAAATCCTTTTTGATCAATCCATTTTTTTTTTCCTTCCATACTGTCAATTCTTTTGAGATCATTATAAGTATAATAATTTCCTAATTTTTTTTTATAATCTTCAACAGAAGGATTATTAAATTTTTTATTAGTTTTCTTATTATTATTATTATTATTATTACTATTAGATTCAAATAAAGAAGGAACTTTAGTTTGTTTTGGAATATCAAGATTAAATTCAATATTTTCATATAAATTATCTTCTTTTTTTAATACATTTAAATATTTATTAAAATCAAAAGCTAAATCCTTTCTTGAAAAACATACATCATATGAATCTAAACTTGTTGGTTCAGCTATATAATTTTTTTCAATACATAAATCTGAAAAAAACATATCTATTTTTTTATTAAAATCTAAACCATCTTTTATATTTTTTACTTTTAATTTAAATGAATATGAAACTATTTCTGATTCTGTATTTTGTTTTATTTTTTTTTTTACTTCAAAAAATTTAATTTTATTATCTTTTATTAAATCATATATTTTAATCTTTGAAGATGTTATTTCTTTTTCAAGATAATATATTTGAAAATCTGATTCAGGGATTTTTAATTCTTCACTAATTAATTTTTTCATTTCTCCAAATGTAAATATTAGTTTTTGGTCTTTTATTCTATATTGTTCTCTTCTGAATATATAATCAATATTAAATGTTGGTTCTCTGTTTTTTTTTTTTTTTTTATTTTGTTCTTTTTTTCCTTCTTTTGATGTTTCTTCTTTTAATTCTTCTTTTTTTAAATTTTCTTTTTCTTGTTTTGACTTATTTTCTTTTTCTTTTTTCGGTTTTTCTTTTGAAATTAATTGTTCTTTCTCTTTTTTTGAATTTTCAGTTTTTTTTTTCATTTTATTTTTTTTTTTTATTTTAATTTATAAATGTTAATAATTATTATATCTTGATTTGAGGTTTATTAAATTAATTTTATTTAATTATTCAATAAATAAGCTATATAATAAAAAGTAAAAAATTTCTTTAACTTTAACAATTTTAAAATAATTTTTTAATATTGTTTTATCATCTTAATACCCAATAAATATTAATGTCAATTCTTTAAAAATAGTATAAATAAATAATTATAATTATGGAAAAGGGATTTTATTTTTTAAACATTAATTAATATTTTTTTATGAATAAAAACAAAATGTTATTAATAAATCATCTTTTTTCTGATTAAATTTTTAAAAAATAAATAAGATTTTAAAAAGAAATTTAATAAAAAAATGAAATAAAAGTATCTCAAAAATGAAATTCAATTTTTTCAAAAAAAAAATTAATTAAAAAAAATTCTCCATTTTTCAAAAAAAAAATAATATTTTAAAATATCAATTTAATAAAAATAAAACAAAATGTTATATAATAATAACGAAATAGGATTATTAGAAGCTGAAATAGTAAAATTAAACACAAAAATAACATCATTACAAGATGAAAGAAGAAATTTACAAGCACAAGTAAGTGAAGAAATAAGTAGAAATTCTCAATTAAAAACAATTCAAAATGAAAATAGACAATTACATGATATGATAATAGAAAAAGATCAAAAAATAGAATCTTTAGAAAATGAAATAATTGATTTAAAAAAAGAAAATAAAAATTTAGGAAGAGAAATAGAAAAAAAATATTCGAATGAAATTGGTTATTATAGAAATTTAAATGAAACAAATACTACAAAAGTTGATAATGCAAATTATGTTTTAAAATTAAATGAAAAACAACATGAAACTATATTAAAATTAGAAAAAAAAATTGAAGAAATAAAAGAAGAAGAAGAAGAATATAATAAACAAGTTCAAATGAAACATGAAAATAAATTTACAGATTTAAAAAAAAAAATGATGGATCATATTAAAAATGCTCAAAAAAATATGGCTCAAAATAATTTAGATAATTTAGATTTAAATACAAAAATTTCTAAATTAACTACTAATCAATTATTAATTGAATTAGAAGAACAAAGTTATCAAATTGAAGAATTACTTAAAGAAAGAGAAAAATATCAAAAAGAAATTTTTGCTTTAAATATAGAATTAAAAACTCATAAAAAAGTAGAACATATTTTACAAGAAAAAAATAAAAGATATTTAGATATGGTTAAAGCATGTGATAAAAAAATAGAAAAAATAAGAGCAAATTCTGCTGATTTTCAAGTTGAAAATTTAAATCCAGAAATAAATGATATTAATGATAATGAAAATAATAATAATAATAACAATAATAATAATAATTTTTCTAATTTTAAAAAATTAGAAAAAATGTATAATCAATTATTTAAAGATTATCAAAATTTAAAAGGAATTTATAATAGTTTAAAAGATAGAGAAAGAATACAAAAAAAACAATATGAAGGAATAATTAATTTATATAAAACTGCTTTAGATGAATTAATTAATGATGAAGAATTTAGAAAGAAAAAAGATATTTATGTTAATATAGAAGATATTAAAAAAGGTAATTTTGATAAATTTTCAAAAGAAGAAAAATATTCTATTTTAATTTATTTAATGAAACATTTAATTCCATTAGTTAATAGTGAAAATAAAGAATTAAATAATTTTAAAGAACAAATTAATTCTGTTGAAATTAATGGAAATAAAAAAATTATGAATAAAACTACATGTTCTAATTTTAATAGTTTTAGAAGTAGAAACACAAGAAATAGAATAAAAGGTTCTTATGATTTAAGAGATAAAACAATTGAAAATTTAACTCAAAGAACTATATCTCAGAATAGAGATTATAGAAATAAAACTTATACTAAATTTCCTAAAATTGAAACTTTATTTGCTGATAATAATTATAAACAAAAAGATAAAGAATCTAAAATTCTTTATAGGTTTTTAAATATAGGAAAAAATTAATTATTTAATTTTTTATGTTTAAGTTATATTTATTTGTATTTTAAGAAATAATAATTAATTAATATATAAATTACTAAAACTTTCTTTTTTATTTTATTTAAATTTTTACAGTTTAAAATTATAGATTAATATTAAAAAAAAACTTTTTAATTTTATATTTATTTTTTATTTATTTTTTTTGAATTAAAAGAAAAATTGTTTTTTGGTTTTATTGTTCTTGCAGAAAAGGATTTATAAAGTTTATTTTTTTTTTCAATTGATTTATTAATATCAAAAGTTTCTTTATTTAATTGTTTAATAATATCAAAATTACTAGAATTTATAACATTTTTATCAAATTTAAAAATATTATCATTTTTTTTAAAGTTAAAAAGACTTTGTGATGTTATAGATAAAGTTTTTTTAAGCTTGTGTTTTTTTATAATGTTTTGACCAATCATTATATTATTAAAACTTTTTTTTGAATTTTTTTTATTTAATAAATTCTCTTTTAACATTGATTTTAATTTTTTTTTTTGATTATTTTGATATTGTGCTAAACTTAATTTTAAATTAAAAGATTTTTCGGCATCATTATTAATTTTTTGTTTATTAAATTCTTCAATTTCACGTTCAATTTCAAATTTTTTAGCAAATAAATTTTTTTTATGAAATTCAATTTCTTTTTTACTATATTTTTCTAAAAATTTTTTTTTTTCTAAAAGATTTTTTGAAAAAAATGAATTTGAAATAAAAGAATTAAAGGTTGTTACTCTTTTTAAATTTTTTTTTATAATATTTTTATCTCTGCTATAACTATTACTTTTACTCCTATTTTGATTATTTGAAATAGTATTATTATTTGAAGATTTAATATATAGAAATTTTTGACTATTAAATTTAGGATATTTTATTTTTATTAAACTTTTTGGTTTATTATTTGAATTTTTTGTAGTTAAATTATATTTATTTTTTATTAAAAAATTTTTATTATATTCTAATTCTTCTAATCTTTTATGAATCATTTTACTTGTATTTTTATCCATTTTACTAATTTCTATTTTTTTCATATTTTGAAGAATATCAATAAATTTATAACTTAATAAGTTATTTATCATTGTCATTGTTGATAAAATAAATTTAGATTTTTTACTTTTTCCAAGATTATATTTATCCATTTCTATTTCTCTTAAATTTGAAGTTCCTATATTTTCAATAATATTTTCTAAATTACAAAAATTAGTTAATGATTGTCCAGATGAAATTTTTTTTAAAATTTCTTCATTTTCTTTTTGTTCTAATTCTAATTTTTTAATTTTTTCTTTTTCTTTCTCAATTTTTTCATTTTGAATATTTTTAATTTCTTTTTCAATATCTTCAATTATATAAAAATAAATAAAAGCTCTTTTTTCAACATTTTTCATAAAATAAGTAAATTCAGGTTGATTTTTTTTTAAAAATTTAACAGATAACCATCTACTTTGTTTATAAGCTTCAATTGATTTCGTAAGATTACCAAAAAATTCAAAACAAACTCCTCTTAAAAAAAAACAAAGAACCATATTAATAATATTTTGATAAATATATTTTTTATTTTTCTTATTTCCTGGTAAATTATCAGAATTTAAACCAGAATCAAAATCAACTAATAAAAAAAATTCTCTAAAACAAATATCCATACATAATTTTTGGTATTTTAAACTATTTTCAAAATCTAAATTTTCTATTAATAAATTTGCTCTTAATAAAAATATTTTCTGAAATATATCTAATGTTTTTGCTTGTCTTGTAAATTTAATATAATTCATTAATCTTTCTGTAATTGCAAAATAAGAACATAATTGAGGAATTTCTCCAATTAATTTTGAATATAAACATAAATAATATATTAAAAATAAATTAACTTGAACTATATATTCTACTCTATCAATATTTATTTCTTCTCTTAAATTTATTTTTATATCTAAATCTGTTCTTAAATTTAATGTCATAACTTCTAAAATATAAAATACTTGATTAAACCAAAATATTAAACTATAATTTTGATGAGGATTATTATTTGAAATTTCATTTTCATATTTTGATAGTTTTTTTTTTATTAATTTTAATATACAATTTGACTCTAAAATTTGATATTTCCAAGAATCATTAAAATGATAAAAAAAATTTTTCTTTGTTTCTATTATTTTTAAAGCTTCTCTATATTTACATTGCCTCATTAAATATAATATTTTTTTTAAAAATACATCATAATTTTCTTTTTTTAATATTTCCAAAGATGCTCTTCTACTTAATCTTTTTGGTAAATTTAAAGAATGTTGAATTATAAAAGTTTTTATTTCATCCATATATTTTTTTACCAAATTTTAAAGTATAATTAATTTTAAAATTAAATATGTCTCAAAATAAAAAGAATATAAAAGAAAAAAAGAATTTAATTAAGAAAAAAAAAGATGAAATTTATAGAAAAAAAAATCAAGAGATTGATAATATGAAGAAAAACCTGATAAAAAAATTATATAATGATTTATATGAAGAAAATAGTGAAATATATGAAATAAATAATTTTACTTTTGAAGATTTTATATTTTATTTTTATAAAGATATAGAATCTCATATTGATTTTAAAAATCCTGATTACTCAAAACTTTTTCAAATAATGGATTTAAAAGTTAAAGCAAAATTTCAAAAAGAAAATAAAATAATAAGAATAGATAATAATAAAAATAAAATAGAAAAAAATAAGGAAAATTTAAATGATGAAGATGATGATTGGAAATTATTATTTAAATATCAACAAGTTTTATATGATGAAGAAGAAAAAAGGAAAAAGAAAGAAAAAGAAGAAAAAGAAAAAAAATATTATGAAGATTTAGCTGAACAAATTAAAATGAAAAAAAACCCAATTGATGAAATTGAAAAAAATAAAGAAGAAGAATATTTATATAATGAAAAAGAAGCTTTTAAACAATTACAAAAAACTAAAATTAAAAATTTAGATAATATTGAAACAATTCAAAAAGGAAATTCTTTAAAAAAAGAATTTTTACAGAAATTAAATTTAGATAAAGAAAATTTTAATGAAATTAGTACTGAAAATAAAAATCAAACTAAAACTTATAATAATAATATTTTGAAAAATTATTTATTAGAAGAAAATGAACAAGATAATTTAATTAGTAAATTGGTTGACCAAATTATGTATGAAAAAAAAATAAATAAATTAAATGATATTTTACAAAATGTCAAAGATAAAAATAAAGAACATAAACAAAAAAATCAAATTTTAACAAATAAAAAAATTATTGAAAAAGAAGAAGATAATGATAAATATAATTTTTTTTCTGATTTTTTAAACAAGTAAAACAATAAATAAATATTAAAAAAATAATAATATATTATTTTGATTAAAAATGAAATCATTTTTATTTTTCTTTATCATAATATCAATTTCTTTTATAACAATAAACAATTTTCCAGTTTTACAAAAAGGATTTAAATGTAATGGAAATAAACGTTTAACAATAAAATATTATGAAATGAATAGTAATAATTTTAATGATATAATTTCAAATAATAAAATATTTTTATTATATGTTACAGCGACATGGTGCGACTTTTGTTGTCAAGAAAATTATGTTCTTCAAAAATTTAATAAAGTAATTGAAAATGAAGAAAATATTTTAATTAGAGATATAAAAATATTTAATTTAATTTCTGATAAAAGTTTTGATGTGTTAAAAACTTATAATATTGCATTATTTAAAATTCCTTCATTATATTTATATTACAAAGGAAAATTTATTCAATATAATTCTTTTTTTCAAGAATATAATATTATATTTTTTATAAGAAAAATCCTTAATCCAATCAAAAAATTAAAAACTGAAAAAGAAATATTATCATTTATGGAAAATCCTCAATTTAAAATTAAAGTAATAGGATTTTTTCATGATAAAAAAGAATATAAAGAAGAATATAAAAAATTCAGAGATTATTCAAAATTAATAAGTTATAGATTTGATTTATCAATTGGATATTGTTCAAATAAAACAATAATCAAAACACTAAAAGAAAAAAAAATAGAAATATGGTTTGATACATATAGTTTAAATTCTATAGTATTAAAAAGATATGAAAAATATTATTATTTAGATTTATCATTAAAAAGTATTTATTTATATGATTTTTTATATTATAATACAGTTTCTTCAATTGATGAATTAAGTCATAATAATAAAGATTTAGTTAATAAATTAGTAACTCCTATAGCATTATTTTTTATTGATACTGCTTTTAATTTAAAAAATTATCATAAAGTTTTGAAATATTTAATTGAATTAAGTAAAGATTATGATTTAAAATATATTTTTATGTTTATGGATGGAGGAGCTAAAAGTAAAACAAAAATTGAGTTAGGTTTAGATAATGATTATCCTACTTTAATAATACATTATTTAGAACAAAAAAAAAAATTTAAATTTCCTCATAATAATAAAGAATTTAATGATAAAAATATTAGAGAATTTTTAAATGAAACTAGGAAATATTCTTTTAATTTTAATAATTCTTATAATAAAGATTCCAAAGATGAAATTAATAAAATATATTTAGATAATCTTTCAAAAACTCAAATTATTACTTCATTAAATTATAAAGATATTATTAAAAATAAAAAGAAAAAAGTTGATATTATTTTATTTATTATTAATTTAGAAATAGAAAATGATAAAACTTTAATTATAACAAAGATAATAAAAGATTCAATTGAAAAATTAAATTTTTTTGGAGTTAATTCAGTTAGTTTTTGTACGATAAATAATTCAAATAATGAAAATAGAAATTTAGATAAATTAATAGATAACAATAATAAAATAATTTTATTTAGAAAAGATAATAAAGAAATAATATATAAAGAAAAAAATTTGAGTATGTATAGATTGATGAAATGGATTGAAAAAAATTCAAGTCAAAAATTTGTTTTACCTGATTTTCCTCATATAAAATATGAAGAATTAAATAATTATTTAAATGAAAGAAATAATCTAGAAGATAATATTGATAATAATAATAAAACAGATTTTGAAATTGATGATTTTATTTCAATAAATACTGATTTATAACTTTATAATTGTATATACAATATATAAAAGTTTTTTACATGTAAATCCCTTATTTATATTATAATTAATTATTTATATTTGATAATTTGACTTTAATCAAGAAGTATTTTTTTATAAATTTAATTTTTCAAATATTTGATTTGTAAATTTAAACAAAACAGTTTGAGAACCTTTTTTATGTTTTATTTTAATATATTGTAAATTAGTTGTTTCAGGACAATCAATAATAGAAACTTCAAAGAATAAACCTTCACTTACTTTATCAACTTTGAAAGAAAATTTTCCAATATTTTTAAAATTTAATTTTAACTGATTAAAAGAATCAATTAATTTATCTTTTAAATATTGCTTACTTTTACAAAATATACAATTTAAATCAAAAGGAAAATTATTATAATTAATTAAAACAGGAATTTTATTACTTGCACTCTTATTATTTTGAAAAGTTTTAATTAATTTAATATCACTTTTTTTATTAAAAGTAGAAGTCAAATTAATTTGACTTGAATTAAAAGGTTTATTATTTTTACTATTAATAATATTTAATTTTTCATCAGTTTTAAAATTAAAAATTCTTTTTTGATTCATAACTCCATCTAAATTTTCCTTTAAATAATCATCCATTTGAAAACTTTTTCTTATAAAGTTTTTATTATTATAATTTATTTGATTTTTTTCTTTACTACAACTTATAACACTTTTAACTAATAATCTTTCTTTTCCTAAACTTTCTGATTTTTTAATTTGTTTATTATTATTTAATAAATTATTAGTAATACTTTTTCTAATTGATTTAGCAGTTCTAACTCTTTGAATAGTAGAAAAATTATTATTATTATTGTTATTATTATTATTATCAGAACTAGAATTTGTTGTTAAAGATTCTAAACTTAAAGAACCTCTTCTTTTAAAAGAAGTTAAACTAAATTTACAATCTTCAATTCCATTTTTTCTAATTTCAATCACATTTTCAATTTTATCATCATAATTTTCAATTAAATTACATTTATCTTTAATATATTTAAGAAATAAATCAGATTTTAAATCAGCTAAACTTTTTTTTCCTTCTCTAATTTTTTTTTTTAATTTCAAATAATAAATAGTAGTAATATCATTATATAAATTTCCAATAATAGAAATTCTAATTTCTTCTTTATCAACATTATAATTTTTTTCAATATCAGAAACAATATCTTCATCAACAGGAATAATAATTTTTCCAATAATTAATCCTTCATATAAAATAACTTTTCCATTAATTTTATATAAATTAAACCAAGGATGATTTTTAATTTGTCTAATATTAATTCTTTTTTGAGGATCAACATTTAAAATTCTTTTAATAAGATCACAAGCTTCAAAAGATAAATCATTAGGAATAATAAATTTACCTTCGCAAATTTTATTATATAATATATCATTATTATCATCATCAAAAGGTAAATAACCACATAACATAGCAAATAAAGTTATTCCACAACTCCAAATATCAATTTGAGGAGCTTGATATTTTTTTCCATTTAACATTTCTGGAGCTGCATAACAAGGACTTCCACAAGGAGAACTTAACATATAATTATTTTTTATAGAAAATATATTACTTAAACCAAAATCTGCTATTTTTAATATATTATTTTTCTCATCTATTAATAAATTTTCAGGCTTTAAATCACGATGAACTATTTTTAATTTATGTAAATATTCTATTCCATTTATTAATTGTTGAAAAAATTTACATGCTTCTATTTCTTGTAATTTATGCTTTTTTATTATATAATCAAATAATTCTTTTCCTTCTATATATTCAGTTATTAAATAATATTTTTTATCGGTTTGAATTATATTATATAAATTTATTATGTTTGGATGACGGATTCTTTTTAATATTTTTATTTCACTTTCTAATCTATTTTTATCATTATTTTCTTTTATTTTTTCTTTTAACATTTCTTTTATTGCTACTTTTTCATTTGTTTGTTTATTTATTCCTAAACGAACTATACTAAATGTTCCTTCTCCTAATTTTTTTGTTAATGTAAAATCACATAATTGAGAATGATTATATTGTTTTTTTGATAAATTTTCTGGAATTGGAGTTGGTGGAATTGATAATATTTCCTTTTTTATTATATTTTTTTCAGTCTTTTCTATTTCTTGTTTTTCAACATTTAACATTTAATATTAAGAACTGTTAAATTAAATGAATTTTTTATTAAATATTATTTATTTAATATTTTATTTTTTTCATTATTAAATAAAATGAAATAATATTTTTTTTATATCTAGAATATATTTGAAATTTTAAGAAATTGACAAATTTTTTATTTTTATTTTGATAATATCATTTGGGGATTG
>JAJJKW010001520.1:0-83472 GCA_023805745.1 Isotricha sp. YL-2021b | reverse complement strand
ATCTGGTTGATTCTGTCTGCCTTTGGAACATTTGGATTTTCCGGTTTCGCCTTCAGATTGGAAAGTAATTCGGTTGTTTCATCGATTTGCTTGCGAATCGTAGCCCTGTTAGGATATTTTTTCGCCTCTTCGATAGTGGCCTTCGCCTGTCTCGTTGAAGCTTCAAGGTTCTCCGCTCTACGCATGGCAACGCCCTTCTCGTCAAGTTTGGGTTGCTCTCTTGCTATGCGCCTTGCTTCAAGCCTTCTTTCGCCGTCAAGGATTTTAGCAGATTGTTTCTGCCTTGCCGTGTATAAACCCTGTCCACGAGTTTTTCTGCCACCCTGGAAACCCTTTGGCACTTTCGCCGCTTCAGCTTCAGCTACCTTCTTGGCTCTAGCCGCACTGTCGGCATCTATCTTTGCCATCCTTGCTTCGGCTATGTCTGAAGACATGGACTTGATTTCTGCCTTCTGCTTCTGTGAGAGCTTCTGAATGTTCTTGGCGAGTTTTTCGCTCTCTTCTTTTGTTATAGTTCCGTCAAAATCACAATATATCGCACAAATTTTTTCATCTTATTTTATTGTTATATTTTTATATAAATTATTATATGAATTATGATTTTGAAGTTAAAAATATTAAACCTAAAAAAATTAAAAAAAATTAATTATTAAGCAACAACTTCTAATTTAGTTACTTTTACTTTTTTTCCAAACAGTTTTTTTTTACTTTTTTTATTTGTAATATTATTATCACTAAAACTCTCATAATTTAAATTTAATCTATTTCTTAAATTTATATCAGTATGAAGGAATTTATCCAAATCACTTTTACCTCTTTTATAAACTGAATTATAAACATTATTATTTAATTCACAATTTATACTTTTTTTCAAAGTATTATTATTTTCGTTTTCGCAAATGTCATTTTGACTTAAAATATTTTTTTCAAAACCTTTAAAATCTCCACTTAAAGCTCTTACTCTCATATCATATAAATTATTCCTTTTTTTTAGATTATTTTTAAATTCTATTTCTTTTTTATTTAATATTAATTCAATGGGTTTAATATACAATCTCCTAATCATTCTTTTTTCAATAATTCTTTTAATTTTATTATCTTTAATTTCAGCTTTACTTAAAAAAATATTTTTTGAATTTTTTTTATAATTATTATTTTCATTATTTCTTAAAAAGTCACTTAAATGATATGAATTAAGAGATTTTTGATCTCTACTTAAACCTTCACTTCTTAAAACATAAGAATCTCTTCCAGAACCATCAGAATAATATTTAAAAGGTGCAGCTAAATGATATAATAAATGATAATTTTCTTGTTTTGGAATTTCATAAGAGGGTTTTTTTGATATTTTATATTCGTTATTTTGCCAAAAACCTCCGTTGTTATATCCTATATAATAATCACGACCTAAACCATCTGGAGAATATAAATTAAAACGAGGTCTTGCTGTTCTCCATAATAACATTTTTTTTTTTGTTTTTTTTATTAATTTTTTTCATTAAATCTATAGAATTACAAAAACAAATCAATTCAAAAAAATATTATAATTATTTATCAAATAATTTGAATTTTAAAATATTTTATTTTTTTTAATTTATTTTTGAGTTTTTGATTAAAATAAGATATATCTTTTATTTATGAATAATAAAAAAAAAAGTTTTAATAATACAACTTAGTATTTTAATGATATAATAACTTTTATATGATATAAAATAAATATACTAACATTAATATTATATTATATTTAAAATATCTTAAAACATTATTTTTGTATCATATATTTTTTAATATTCTTTACACATTTACATAAAGTTTTTTTTTCAGACTATATTTTTTTTTAATCTTGAATAATTATTTTTATTTATATAAATACTTTGAGTAATTTGATAATATAAATTATCTGTATAATTATTATATAATCCTTGTCGTAAATTCAAATTAGTAAACCAAAAATAATCAAAATTTAAAATAGAAGGTTCGTTATTATTTAATTCGTTTTTTTCTAAAATTCTTAAAATGTTTAAAAAATGACAATTATAAATGCCTGTTTTAAATTGATAAAAAACTTCAAAAGGTATTAAAGGAAAATTTTTATTATCATTATTTAATTTAGGAATCCATATTATACTAAAAAAAGAATTATCACTTATATCAGATAAATTAACTAAATCCAATTCAGGATGAATTTTCAATAATTTATTTATTTGTTCAACAAAATTAGGTAGATTTGTATTAGAAAAGTTTTCTTCTATATAAATTTCTTGAGGATTGATTAATATTTCTTTTTCTTTATAAAAAGAATAATAATTTGAAGAAGCATTATAATTTTCTTTTGTTATTTTTGATTTTATAATATTCAAGTGTATTTTATTTAAAATTGGAAAAAAATGAACTTGAATATATTTCAAAAAATCAATTTTGAATAAACATTCAATACCATAAATTGAAGAATTTGAGAAAGATTTTAAAATATTACTTATTAAAATATTTTTTGTTTCATTTATGATAGGAGTTGTTTTTGATAAAAACATATCAAAGTTACAAAAAGAATTTTTGTAAAAACAATTCAATGAATTTAAATTATTATTATTATTATTATTATTATTAATATTTAATTGATTATTTTGAAAAACAATTAAAGGTAAATTATATTTAATATATAATTTTTTAATTCTTATATCAAAATTAATAATTGATTTATTTCCCGAAATATAATTAATTAAATTCTCCTTAGGTAATGTAAATAAAATTCCAAATGAACATTGAATATTAGTAAAAACATAAATTTCCAAATTAAATAATTCCTCATCATTATGTAAATTGATAAATTGAATTGAAATTTCTTCAATTCTTTTGTTGATGGATTTTATAATATCGTATCCTTTAACTCTGAAATTAATATTATCTTTAAAAATTTTTTTTTTATTTTCATTTAATTTAGCATTTAAATCGAATTCAAAAAGAAATGAAGAATAATCTTGTGTAATTTGAGTAAAAAAATTATGATAATTACTATTTTCAGATGGAAATTCAAATGACATTAATAAAGGAATTATTTTTTGCTTTTTATCAAGAACAAATCTCTGATTTTCAGCTAAATTTATTGGAAAATAATTAGATAATTCTTGAGGAAGAATATTTTGATGGTTTGGCAAATAAGAAATGTTCTTTTTTTCAATACTACCAAAAAAATTTTGGGATATTATTTTTTTATTTTTATTAGATATTAATGACAAATTTAGCTCATAGTTTGAGCATTTTTGAAAACAAATTAAATCATGGTTATGATATATTGGATATTTTTTTCCTTCAATATTTTTTGGAAAAATATCCATATGATCTGAACCTGTTAATTTTTCAGGAAAATTATTTTGATTAGAAATAGAATTTGACAAGGTAATTCGATTCATTCTGTTTTTTTTTTATTTTTTAATTAAGGATTAACCTTTATATTTAAGATATAATTAATGAAATAATTATTTTTAAAAAAACGTTTATTAATCAATATTTATTGATATAGATTTTTTAAAAAATAAATCTGTATTTAATATAAAAATAAAAAAAAAACTGAAAAAAATAATTAATTTAATTCTTCTTTAATAGCTTAATATTTTCATTTCCTATTTATTAACTTTTTTAATTTTTAAAATTATATATTAAACTATTTCTAATCGTTTTTTCAATTCAAATGATTCTATCATATTTAATTAATCTATGAAAATATTCTCATTTAGATTCTTTAATTAATTTTTTTTAATGAAACCAGTCTTTTTTTAATAATTTTCCAAATATTGTTTTGATTATTTCAAATATAAAAAATATTAAAAAAAACTTTAGCAATTAAAGTATTATTAAAAAGATAAATTATTTAAGAGTATAAAATAGTTTTTTCATATTCTTTATGATAGTCATGATTACCTTCAAAGTTAATAAATTTACTATTATTATAGTTTATAATATATTATCTATTTTCTTTATCCAACTATGTTTTATCATATAAATATTGAAAAGTATACTCAAATCAATTATTATAATTAATTAATAGGAGGTTTACCTTTTAATATTAATATTTTTTTTATCATATATTAAAAATAATTAATTATTTCACTTATATCATTTTTCGAGAAAATGAATTTTATTTATTATTAAGTTTTTTTATAAAAAATTTTTCTTTTAATTTATTTGGAGTTTAAGTAAAATTATCTTTTATTTAATTTAGCATTTATTTTGATTTTTATAATTTTTAAAAATAATTTTTCTATTTATTTATTAGAAAAATATCATCATTAATATAGAAAATTTATGTTGATTTATTGAAATAAATAAAATTTAAAAAAATGAAAAATAATTCATTCAATAAAGCAACTTAACAAATTCAATAAAGAAATCCATCTATTGAAAAATAGAAAAAAAGATAAAAACATAAAAACATAAAAAGATAAAATAATTTATAAATAGAGGGAAATATGTTTAAGCAGAATTAACAAAAAAATAAAGAATAATCCAAGAAAAAATTTGAAGACAAAAAAATCTTTTTTAACAAGAAAAAAAGATTTAGTATTTTTACAAAAAAAAAGAATAAATCAATTTTTGATGGAAATTAATAAAAAATAGTATGAGATAAATAATAAATAACAAGGAAAAAAATGGAATAATGAAGATAAATTATAAATTATGAATATAAAAATAAAATTCTAAACAAAATGAAAAAAGGATATAATTCTAACTAATAAGAATTTTTAAAATATTTTTATCTTTATTTTATCTTTTATTTATTATAAAACTAACATTTAATTCAAATTGAAAAAAGGATAAAAAAATTTTTAAATTGATATGATGAAAAATTGGAATAATAATTAGAAAAAAACAAACTTTTGAAAATAAAACATCAGAACAATTTAAAATAGCTCAAGTCATACAAATTAGATTTTTTTTATTAAATATATAAAAATAAATTTAGATAATTGGAAAATAACCATAAAAATTAAGTTAAATATATTAAAAAATTGTAAAAAGAGATGAAGGGGAAAAATTTAAGCAATAATAGTAATCATAAAGTTTTAATTTGAAATAATTATTAATAAATCGAAATTAATAAGTTATAAATAATTGTTTAATTTAAATGTTTTATCCTTTTTAAAAAAATATAAAATCTAAAAAAATAAAGAAAAAAAATAAAAAAATGAAATCTTCATTGTTAATAAATGGAAAAAATAAAGAAAAAATATTTCTTTGTAGAAAAATTAAAAGATTAAATAATCAAAAAGTCCAAATTTTCAATATAAATAAAATAAAGAAAATTTGGAAAGAAATAGAACAATTTGATTCTTATTTAACATATGATTCAACTTTTGAAATTGAAAATAAAAAGGAAAAAAATCTATCAATTGATGAAATTAAAATTCCTTCCTTTTTTAATGATATTATCATGAAAAAAGAAGAAAAAGTTCAACAAAAATTAAGAAAATATTCTGAAGCTTCTATTCAATTTAATGATATAGAAGATGCTGAAATTTATTTAATAAAAATTGAAAATCTTTATTCTTTAAAAGAATAATAAAAATAAATTCTATATTTATATCTCTTAATATATATAGATATTTATATAAATATAATTTAATTGAGGGTTGGGTATAAAATTAGTATCAAAGATAATGAATATAAACAATAATTAATGGCATTTCAATATAAATTTTAAATGTATTACAATCCTAGTTAAAATATAAAAAACATTTATTATATATAAAATGTAAAAATACTATTATATTTATTAAAATAACAAAATACAAAATATCTACATTTTAAATTGAAATTATATTTTCTAACAAATCATTAAAGTAAGAGTGCTATTCTCCTCGACATTATAAAACCAAAGTTCTTTATCATTTTTCAATTCTTTTCCAAGAAAAAACAATCTAACATTATCAATTTGACAATTAAATTTTTCAGCAATAAATTTTTTTAAATTTTCAACTTTTAAATAATTATTATCCTTAAATTGAATAAAATTAACATCTTTCTTGACATTAAAAGAAATATTTTTTAAACTAGGTTTTTGTTTCTTACTATCATTTAAAATATATTGATAAGGTTCTTGAATACAATAATTAGGAATTTCATATAGTCCTCCAGCACCATCATAAGTTACATTAATACATTTTTTATAAGGAACAATATCATTTGCTCTTAAATATGCATTAATATCATTATCATCAGAATCATTATTTTCACAAATTTCTCTTAAAAATTTCCAAGTTTCAGGATTTCCTTCAATTCTGGTTTCCCAAAATTCATTTCTTTTTTTTATTAAATCTTCTTTTGATATATATGATATATAACTTTTAATTTTTTTTAAACCTGTTCCTGTATATATATCTTCTTTCACTTCTGGGAAATTAAAATTAGGATTTATTTTTGATTGAAGAAAGATATCTAAGTTTCTTCTATTTGGAAAGTTTATTGAATTTATTTGTTCAAGCATATTTGAATTTATTATTCTTCTTGGAATTTCATTTTGAGAATTTGTTTTCTTTTTTTCTTTTTTTGTACTTGAACATTTATTTCCCATTTTTTTAAAAAATAAAAAGAGATTTTAATATAAATTTTATTAACAATTTTTAATTAATTGTTATTAATTATTTGAATATATAAAATATCTAATATCTTATAGAAATTATTTATTATATATTCTAAATAAAAATGAAAAAAAAATTTTTCATTAAGTATATTTATAAATCCTAATCAGCTAAAATATTAATTAAAAAGTTTATCTATTTGCATATTTATAAATTTTAAGCTAAGAAATAACTATATATACACTACAAAACTTTTAAAAATTAATTCAATAAACTTAAGAATTTTTATTATTTTTAATTCCTAATTTTTTTAATATTTTTGATTTAGAAGAACTAAGAGTTTTCTTTATTCTATTTTTCCAATTATATCTTAAAAAAGAAAAAATATTTAAATTTCGCAAAGAGTCTTCGCTAATATGAGTTGAAAAATTTGTGTTTTTTTTTGATTTATTATGAGAATAATCATATAAATCAAGAGGAATAATAAAAATTAAATTTGATGAAAAACAAGAATATTTTATATGTTCTATTGGTTCATCTTTATAACTCATTTTATAAAAAAATATTATTATTATAATTTTATATTAATCACAAATTCATTTATAAGATAAATAATTATGTTAATAATATATAAAAATATAAAATATTATTATATTAACTAATTAAATTAAATTTTTAATATGATTTTTTATTTTTTTTTTGAATTAAGTTATCAAATGAAATCAACATTTAAGAAAATCTTTTTTTGGTAAATTCCCATCTCATTTCATTATAACATATATTAAAAAAAATGAGATATATATTATATTTATTAATAGTTAACATTTTAAATTTAATTAATAATGAATGGAAAAAATGAAGATAATAAATTAAAAGAACTTAAAGTTAGAAGTATTAAAGATATAAACAATTATCCTGATAATAGAATATACCCTTCATTCTTAATAAATAGTTCAAATTTATTATCTTTTAAACAAAAAATATCTGATATTACTTGGGAAAAAGAAGGAAAAAAATTATTAAAAAAAAACTCTTTTAATGAAGAAGATATTCAAATATATAAAATGTTAATATATAAAGGTTGTATTCCAGAAAATTTAAAAGGAGAATTTTGGTTTATTTCTAGTGGAGCAAAAAGAGAAATGTTGGAACATCCAAATTATTATAATTATCTTTTAAACTATTATCCAAAAGAAATTGAATTACAAAATGAACATCAAATTGAAATAGATTTAAAAAGAACTTTTCCAGAAGATAATTTTTTTAATGAAAAAGAAACATTAAATAAATTAAGAAATATATTATTAACATATTCAAAAAGGAATTTATCAATTGGTTATGTCCAAGGATTTAATTTTATTGTAGGAAGAATGTTAAAATTTATTACAAATGAAGAAAAAGTTTTTTGGTTATTTACTCAGGTTATAGAATATATTTTAACAATTGATTTTTATTCTGAAATGAGTGGAATGATGACTGACATTGATATTTTAATTTGTATGATGAAAGAAAAATATAATCCTGATTTAATTAATAACTTAAGAGAAGATTTTTTAATATATATTAAAAATATTTTAATGCAATGGTTTCTTTCTTTATTTATTTTAAATTTTCCTATAAATGCTCAAATGTTAGTATGGGATATTTTATTCGTTGATAAAAGTATTGTTTTATTTAAAACCGCAATTTATTTAATGAAAGAGTTAAAAAATGATATTTTTAAAGTTAATAATTTAGAAGAACTCACAATTTTAATAAAAGATTATGTAAACAATTTTAATAATATAAATGTACTTAAATACAACTTAATTTTAAAAAAATATGAATTTAATAATAGTTTTATTAACTATAATAGACAATTTTTATTAAGTGAAATGAGTGAAAGAATAAATAAAAATAATCAATTTAAATTAGAAAATTTAAAAGAAAAAATTTCTGAAAGAGACGATCAATGTAATTTAAATTGGCCTTTTTGTTTATATGATTGCGAAACTTATTATAAAATTGTTAACTTTATTGTTTTAAGAAACAATGAAAAAATTGAAATTAATGATAATTATTGCAAAGAACAATCAGAAAAAAATGATATGAATGATAATGAAATTAATATTTATTATGATGAAGATTTAAATTTTAATAATGTTTTAATTGAAAGAAAACAACATTTCTGTGAAAAAATAAATAAAAATAAAGAAAAAATTATTAATTCAAAAAAAAATAGTGAAGATAGTATTAATTCAACAGGAACTGAAAAATCTATAAATGATAAAGAAATTATAGATAATTATGAAGAAAAAAAAAAAAGATATAAAAATGTTAGAAATGAAAAATGTATATCAAGTTTAACTTTTGCAAAAACTCAAAAAAGAAAACCCAGAAGAACAGGGACAGTAAAATTAAATAGTTATCAATATTTTTTAAATAAATTAAATAAAAATTACCAACAATTAAGTTTAGCTAAAGATTATATTTTAAAAGATTATGAAAAGCCGATTTTAAGCAGAAAATCAATAAAATATTAATAAATTTTTTATTTTTTCTTTCATTTGTATTACTATTTATGTATATTATAAAGTTAGATATGATTTAAATTTATTTACTTTCTCTAAAGATTTTTTTTAAATTCTTTAGACTCAAAAAATATTTATATCATTTTTATTTAAAGTCTCTTTATCTATAATAAGGTTCTAAGGTATTTTTATTTTTTTTATATTTATATGTTTTTTAAATTTTCAATTAAATTATTCAGGAGATATTATTGATTGAGCATTTAATTTATGTTTTTAATTTCATTTTATCAAATAATTGTTTAAGAATTTTTTTTTTAAATTTGTATTGATTTATTAAAAGATTCAATTTATCTTAGACTTATATAATGCTTTCTTTTTATTATTTCAAAAAAAATTCATTTTTCTTTTTTTTTTTTTTAATAATAATAATTTTAGTATTTATGATTATTTATTTTATTATTTTATCTTTATTGAAATTAATATTGATAAATCTTTAATTGTAACTAAATTAATTGAATTATTTTAATTGTTTTATCTTGTTTTTTTTGTTTTATTTTTTTATTAAATTAAATTTCTTATTTTTTAGAATTAATTAAAAGGTTTTTTTTATTAATATAATAATAATTAATTATTGAAAAAAATATATAATCATATCTTGAATTCTTAATGAACTTTTTATTTATTTTTTATTGTTATTGAATAACTATTAATAAATCATTATTATTTTATTATTTTTATTTTTTAATTGATGAATAATTTATTAAAAATAAAAAGTTTGAATAGTTTTCCCATTTGATAATATTCTAAATGCATTAGCATTTTTAAAAATAATTGAAATGATTTCATAATTAATAATATCTTTTTCTTTTTTTTTGGTTAATGGTTTTTCACTTTCAAGAGAAATATTTAAAATAGAAATTTTATTTTTATTGTTATTTAAAAGACAAATGAGAGGAGCTTCTTCACAAAAACAGCAAATAGAAAAATCAATATCAATATTAAATTTGTTTGAAATCTCCCCATTTCTATTAAGATCAATTTTAATAATATAAATAGAGTTCGGACCACAAAGAAAAATATTATTATTTTTTAAACAAACATTTTTTGGATTGAATTTTTTTTCTTTATAAAATTTTTTATGATTAATTTTTTCTTTATTAAAATCATAAATAAAAAATCCTTCATCATTTGCAAAAAATAAATATTTTTCATTTATTTGAATTATTGATTTAATTTCATTATCGAAATCTATTCTTTTCCCAATTTCTAAATTTTTAATATTCACCATTATCATTGAATTTGGTTTTTCTATTGCAAAACATTCATCTGCATTTAAACCACATGAAATATAAATAATTTCATTTTGAAAAGTAAATAAATTAAATATATGTTTTTTTTTTAAATCAATTAATTTCATATAATTATTGTTTCTTCCTTTTAAGGAAACTAAAACATTTTCTTTATAAGCACAATAATAAATTATTTCATTTTCTCCAAAAAAAGGTTCATAACTATATGTTTCACAGGAATCATTTTCTGAAAAATCTTCAAATATAATTGAATTATTAGTTCTTAACGCAACTCTTGAATTACTAATTTTTATCATTTCAATCAATTTTTCATCTTTTTTTGTTTCATAATTTTTATTCTCACTTTGTGAATCTTTCATTGAATTATTAAAGCTCTCACATGACATTATTATTTTATAAAAAAAAAATTATTTTGATAAAAAAAATTAAATATTAAAAAGTAAAAAGATATTGGTATTATATTTAAATATTTTCGGTATTATGTTCTAAAATATTTATTTGATTTTTCTTATTGGATGAATATTTTGGAATTTTTTTGGTTTTCTTTAAATAATATAATTCTTAATTGGGAAGATTATTTCTTCTTATTTTTATATATTTAAAATATATATTTTTAATTATTATACTATATAGATTAAAATATATTCATTCAAAAAAAGTATTATTATTGAATTATTCTTCAAGATTAATTATTTTTTAAAAATTTAATATAATAAATAGGTTTTTTCATTTATGATTTGAAATTTTTTAAAAATGTTTTTAATAATTTTTGATTAATATTATCTTTATTATTAACTTAAGTTTTATTTCAATTTTCATTTTACAAAAATTATTTTTATCTAAAATATAATTTCTATTATTTTCTTTTTAGTTTTATATATTTTCTTTAAAGGTTATTGTTATTGAGAAGATTTTTAATTATTTATGTTCTTTTTAATTTTTATATACTTAAATAATTAATATAAATAAATTCAAACATTTATTTTTAAATATTAATAAAAATTTTATTCAATTTTCTTAGAAAAATAAAAAATGTCAATTCGTCTTTTATAATTGTGATTGTCATAGAGAAGAAGAAAAAGATTTAATAATTCTTCAATTAAAAACAAAAACTTTGGAAACAGAACAACAATTAAATAATTTTATCTGTGTAGATGAAAATAATAAACAATTAAAAATTAAAAATTGATAATTTAAAATTAATAGAAGAAAAAAATGATCTTGAATATCAGTTAATACAATCAAAAGAATTTAATGAAAAAACTTTATCTGTTCAAAGAACAGAAAATAAAACTTTAAAAGAAAATTTCGAAAATAAAAAAGTTGTTAATAAAAAATTATTTGAAGAAAATGAAAATTAAAAAAATCAATTATCTAAAATTAATAGAAGAATATAATTGTTTAAAAATTGATTATGAAAGATATTTAGTAGAAAATAATGATATACAAAATGAAAATCAAAAATTCATATCTCAAATTACAAATTTAAAAAACGAAATTTCAAAATTAGAAGGTAATATAGAATAATTAAATTCTTTATTGGAAAAGGAAAAAAAAGAAAATGAAGAAATTATAAAAAATAATGAAGAACATGTTTCAGACATTGAAACTTTAAATAATAATTTAAAAAATATAAATAATAAATATGGTATTTTAAAAGGTAATAATGAAAAAATAAATAAAATAATAAAGAATAATGAAATTGAAATAAACCAAATAAAAAAAAATTATGAAAAAATTGACCAAGATTATATTAAATCAAGAAAATTTAAATTTAAATAATGAACATAGATTTAAATAATAAATTTAATGAAGAACATATTAAGTTAAATGATGAACATAATAAATTAAATAAAAGTGATTATAAATTAAAAGGAGTTCATAATAATTTAATTGAAGATAATAATAAATTAAAAGAAGAGCATAATAATTTAATTGAAGATAATAATAAATTAAAAGAAGAGCATAATAATTTAATTGAAGATAATAATAAATAAAAAATAGATTATAACAAATGTTTAAATGAAAATATAGAATTAGAAAAAGAAAAAAAGAATTCAAAATTATCTTTTGAAAATGAAATAAATAATTTAGAAATTGAAAAAAATACACTAAAAGGTAAAAATTCTCAATTATTATTGGATAATAAAAAAATAGTAAAAATTTCAAAAGAGCTTCAAAAAAAACAAGATGAACAGAAATTACTTAACCAAATAGCAATTCAAAATAATCAAAATTAAAACATTCCAAACAATTATTTTTCAAGTGAAAATATGGACAATAATGATATAATTATCAAAAAAACAACATTTGACACAAAAAAAATATTCCTTCCAAATTCAAATATTTATAAAAATAATAATAAAAATGAGCAAATAATAAATAAAGGTTATATTGAAGAACCAAATTATCATATTCAAATGGAAATAAAGAAAATGAAAAAAAATTAATAATAATCAATCATATAATAATTATAATGAATCAATTGATTATAATATCCCAAAAAACGCTCAAAATATTAAATATAATTATGAAACAAAAAATCAAATGACATCATTTAAAAATCCAAAAATTTCAAATTTAATTTTATCAAAAAATTCTTATTCATGAAATTCTTATAATTTTTATTCTCCTAATTCAATGGGATTAAATTCTTATTCTCCAAATCAAAATTTAAGAAATATTTCTCATCATTTTCTCCATATCATTATAAATATGATACACTAATATATTAGCAAAGTATCAAAAATATTTTTTCAACAAAAAACAAAAAATCTAATATATTCATCAAATGAAAATACATTTAATTCAACACTAATGAATTTATATGAGAAAAATCATTTATCGGATAATAATATATAAATGTTATAATTATAATTCATCTGATTCTTCCTTTTTGAATAATATAAGTTTAATAAATAATGGAAATTCAATTTTAAATTATAATAGAATAAAATCATTTAATTGTAAAAGTCATTGTTATGAAATTTTATGTTGTGATGGAATTGATAAAACTTATATTTAAAAATTAATTGATAGTCAAGATTTATTATTAGAAGAAAAAAAAAATAAAAAAAACATATTTTAATTTTAACTAGTCAAAATCAAAGTTTAATTTTTGAATTAAATAATATTGTTTCTTCTTCTAAATTTGGAAATTATGATAATTATAATGAAATTAATCTTCTTAATAAAATTATTTCTAAATGTAGATTAGAACAATCACTAGATGAACTTGAATATATTATCAATCAAAGGAAAATTGATTTAAAATAATTTGTTTTTTGTTTTTAATGTTATTTATGATAATTTATTTTTTTGATGAAAATAATAATTGTTAATATTTTAATATTATTATAATGAAAAAAAATTGTTCCAGCACAATAAATTTTTATATATATATCTTCTTTAAATAATCTTTTGTTTATTTTTAATTTCACCTTAAAATATTATAGAAATTTTAAAATTTTTCTCCCTTTGATGTAATATATAAGAAATCAAAAAATTAAATTATACTTTGATTATTTTGGTAAGAAAGTATTTTTAAATTAAGAAATTTCATTTTATTTCAAATGATTTCACAAAATCAAATTATTCGAAAAAGAAAGAAAAATATTAACGAAAAGAGTAAAATAATCACAAATTACAAAGTGAAAATTAACAAAAATTTGTTTGAAAAAGTTTTTTTTTGAGAAATAATAATAATCGGATTTTGAAAAATAATAAAAAAAATGAAAAATAATTGAGGAAAGTCCTTAAATTATAAGAAATTAGAATATAACATTTAAGAAATATATGTGATAAAAGTGATGAGATTAAATTGGTAGAAAAATTTAAATTCATTTTTTTAAATTTATTTTAGGATTTAAAATAAAATATAAAAATTCTAAAACCAATAGTAGTTCGATTTTTCTTCAATTTGATTTTAGAATACAATAAAAAATAATTGAATATTATAAAAAAATAAGTTAATATAAAAAAAATTAAATTAAAAAAAAAAAAATAATAAATATATAATTATTATTTTTTGACAACTGTATAAATCTTGAAAAATAAATCTAAAAAAATATAAAAAAATGAAAATAACGAATATCTTCCAAATAACAGTTATTTTATCAGTTTTCATCTTAGCATTATCACAAGTAAAAGATTTAGTAATAACAGATTACCTTGGAGAAATGGAACCATTTGAAAATCCAGATTCCACTCCTTTATCTTTTAAATATAAATTTAGTGTAAATGCTTCATATGGATATTATATTATCAGGACTTATGGTAATCAAGAACAAAATAAATATTATTCTCCAATGCATTTATACTTAAGTTTTCAAAGCGAAGCTTCAGCAGAGAGTTATGAACGTGCAAGTAATTTATATCATAACAATATTATTGCTCTAAAAAAAAATTCAACTCCTGAATTTTTTTATGTTACTGTTATTTGTCCAAATCAATGTAAAGGAAATTTAACTTATTATGCAAGTGATTATATTCATTTAAATCTAAATGAGCATTTTGAATTTTTTGGAGGAGAAAATTATACTATTGCATTAAAAAAAGAAGAGGTTTTTGAAAAAGAAGCTATTCAAGTAGCTTTAATTGGTCCACAATTAGAAGTTAGTGAAGAATTTATGCAATTTGGTTATAAAAACAATGATACAGGTGAGTTTATAATTACTGAAGATATTCCAGTTAATGGATTATTTATTAACAATACAGAAATATCATATGTTTTACATCCTTTAAAGAAAAAATATGAAAAAGCTGATAAATATATTTTTGTTAGAATTGGTGGACCAGTAGGTCATTTTATGAGATTTATTACTAGACATATTGGAAATGGATATTATTATATTGGAGAACCTGCTATGTATTCTCTTAAATCACTTCAAGATGATTTTTTTAAAGAAGAATGTGTAAATATTTTTGGATTTAGAAATGATGAAAATTATCAAATAAGGTTTCAAACTACTGAAAGCATTAAAATAAGGATTGGTCAAAGCGAATCTTTCACTTTAGATTATATGCAAAACAGTTTTATAAATTACGAACAAAACGAAATAAATGAATTAGAAACTATTTGTTTTATTTCAGAAAATACAACATATAAAAGAGGTGAAGAATATTACACAAATAAACAAGCTTTTTATTTTCAAATAATAAAAACAAAAAAGGATGCTATTCATTCCGTAATTGAACCATTATATGACGGCATATTTACCAGGGAAAATTTATTTGATAAAGAAGCAAGATATTATAGACATGCTAAATGGACTGATAAAGAAACAAATATAATAATATTACCAAAAAATGGGACCTTAAAAGTATATCAAGGAAAATGTACAAGTTTCCCTTTTTGTAGTTCTTATAAAGATTATGAAAATGTAACTAAATTAATTTATGGTTTTAATGCCTTTGTTTCTTCTATTGATCCTAAAGATGAAATTACTGCTGGTGATTTTAAACAAATTGTTCATTATGTTGAATGTTTGTCTGTTTTCTGTGAATTTGATATTAAATATTATGACCAATATTATGATACTCCTCTATTTGAAAATGAAAATCATGCAAAATTTATTAAACCTCCTATTTTGGATAATTATATAATTAATGTTCAGAATAAGAGTGAAGCAAATAAAATTGAAGTTACTCTTGAAATTTTCTCAGGTGATGCTTTTATTCAAATTGATAAACAATATAATCCCCAATATTATTTTTATGGTTCGACTGAAAAATATCTTTTTGATGAATCTGTAATTGCTGAGAAAGAAATAACAATACATGTTAAAGCATCAAGGCCAACATTTTATGTTATTTCTTATAGACATTTAAGTTTTCATGAGAAAGATGAAACTAGTATTGGTGAAAGTGGATTACTTCTTCAATTAATTTCACCTTATAAAAATATAAAGAGGAATTTTACATTTTCTCATTTAGAGAAAAATAGAGTTCATAGTTCTTATGTAGTTAATTTTATTCCAATTAATTGTGAAATTAATGTATTTTATTACAATATAGGTAAAGACGAGTATTATGACAGATACCCAAATTCTTATGGTCATTATGAAGATATTTATGATTATTATGATAAAGAATTTAAATATGATAAACTTTATTACTATGTACAATTCGAAAAATTTAAATATAGTAATCCAAGTGACCATTATTGTTTTATTTATGTTGGAGGATCTGAATCATCGGTTGAAATTCCAACATTATTGAGAGAAAATGCTCCTTATACTAGAACACTTAAATACCGTGCTCCAAAAGCATCTTTTATATGGTCTTATCCTTATAGAGAGGGACATTCAAATATAAAAATAAATTTAAAAAATGATTTAAAATTAAATATATCTATAAGTGTTAATGGAGGTAGTGAGGTTGGTGGAACTAAAATTGAGACTTCAATATCAAAATCTGCTTTCATTGAAATTCCTAAATCTTATTTTGCAAAATGTAGAGAATCTAAAGGTTGTCCTATAGAACTTGATTTAGAAATAAATGAGCAAAGTAAATTTAAAGGAAAGAATTATCCAATTGAAATAAGTTTATCAACTCCTAATAAAACTCCTTTCCAACTTCAAAAAGGAATTTATAGAAGATCTGGTGTTAATGATAATCAAACAAATTATTATTATCTTGAAGTTGAAAAAGATGAAGAAGGAGAAATAACACTTGACTTAAAAAGAGGAACTGGAATAATGTTTGCTAAAATTATTAGAAAAGAACATAAAAGTGATGAAGCAAAAGCTTGGGCTAGAAAAGTTGTTTTACCAACAGAAAAACAATTTGATAAAAGATTAAGATATGATCCTTATACTCAATCAATAAAATATAATTATTTAATAACTGGTGAATGTTTAAAAGGATGTTTTATTGTTTTTGGAGTTGGAACAAAAGATAATTATTCAGAATTTCAAAATTTATTTAATTTTGAATATTCAATTATTCCAAGATATATTCAAAGAGGAAGAAAATTTTTTGATAATTATGCAGTTAATATTCCAATGAATGAATTTGTTTTTGGTACTTTTCATGAATTTATAGGTGATTTTGCTCATTTTTATACATATGATGTTTTAGATTCATATAATGGATTAGAAATTGAATTTAGAGGAAAATCGGTTTATATGGAAATTCAATGGGAAAAAGAATTTTCTAATTATACTGGATGTTATATTCATCAAGGAAAAAATGAAACACAAATATTAAAATTACTTCCTGGTTCACAATGTGGTGATTTAAGAGTTCCTGATGAATTAAAAGGACGTCAATTTAGATTTAAACTTCAATGTGGAATTGAATTTGAAAGTGGTACTTTCTCACCTTACTATTTTAGAGTTAGACCAATTTATTATTATAGACCTCATATAATTGAATTAAATTCAGATAAAGAAACAACTTGTGAAATTGTAAAAGGGGAATGTTATTTTATTATTCCTTTATATTCATATGATGAAATTAGTAATTTAATTCTTTATGCTAATACAAATAATAATAGTGATGCTGTTTTTTATTATAGAATTGTTGATGTAAATACTTATGATTCTTGTTCTGAAGAAAATTGCTTTAAAGATTTATTCCCTAATCCAAACAGTGAAAGTACAAAAAGTTCTAAAAACCAAAAAAATAAAAATTATTTAAAAATTCTAGCTAGTGAATTTGATAAAAAAAAATATATATTAGTTACTCTTACTTCTTCTGTTCATAAATTTATTTCTGTTGCTTCTTCATTTAAAACTTTTGCTGAAGCTACTGTTCCTACCCCAAATTATATTCAACTTTTCAACATTCGTAAAGGTAGTTCTCAAAGTATTTCTTTAGATGGTTTTTCATTAAATACTACTATTATTAGATTAACTGGAAAAGGAGTAGCATATTTAGATAATATAAAAACAGATCTTGATAAAGACACACCAGTCAATATTAACATTAAATTAAAAAATAAACTTTTAAAAATAACTAATGAAGGAAATGAAGATTTTGCAATTGCAATAAAATATAAATATTTTAGAACAAGTGATGAATTAATAGAAGAAATTATAGTAAATGACACACTCGGTCAAAATATAGAATTAAATTATTTAAATAAAACATTAAAAGTATTTAATGTAACAGTAAATTCAACTAAGAAATATTCAATATTTAGAACATATGCATTAGAAGATAATAAATCACCAATGCATATTTTATTTGATAAAACAGACATACCAACACTTAGTAATTATGAAATTGCAAGTAATTTATATACAGAAAATATAATGGTTACAAGACATAATTATACAAAACATTATTATATTACAGTTTCATGTCCTGGACCATGTCATGGTAATTTAACATATTATGCAAGTGATGCTGTCCATTTATCATATAATGATCATTTCGAATTTTTAGGTGGAGACCCTTATAATCTTGCATTTAGAAGAGAATCTATTCCAAAAGATATGAAATTCCAATTTTCTTTAATTGGGCCACAAATGCCACTTCTTAAAGAATATATGAAAGTAAGTACTTCTGAAGATGGAACTATAACTGATGAAGTTGAACAAGGATTATTAATTTCTGGAACTGAATTATCTGCTGTTATTGATCCAAATGATCCAAAATATGAGCAAAAAAATCTTTTTGTTAGAGTTTTTGGACCAATAGGACGTTATATGAGATTTACCACTAGACTTATTGGACATAGTCGATATACTATTGGAGATCCAGCTATGTATGTTCTTAAAACACTTTCAAAATATGATATATTTAAAGAGGATTGTTTTGAGCTCCTTGGAGGAACTATTAATAAAACTTATCAATTTAGATTAACTACAACTACTCCTCTTATTGTAAATTTACCAGGAGAAAATATAGAAGAGGTTGATTATATGAGAACTTTAAATAAAATATTTACGATTCAAGAAAAAAAAAAAACAGAAATATGCTTTAAATCAAAAGGAAATGAAAAGGTAATTAAAGATGGTAAAAAGATAGAAAAACAAGCTTTTTATTTCCAAATAATAGAACAAGTTAATTCGATGGATGAAAAAACTGTATTAGAACCATTATATCAAGGATTTGTATATGATGACTTCCTTAATAATTCATTTTCAAGAACATATAGAACATCATTAGATACTCAAGAAAAAATAAATGTATATATTATGTCAATATATGGAAGAATACAAGTATCTTATGGAATTTGTGATAAATTCCCATATTGTTATATAAACACAAATAATAAATTTGAAGTAAGTAATTATACTTCAGTCACTCCCTCATTTAATGCTTTTATTACTACAATTTATCCTAGTAACTATACAAAATTAGGTGGTTTTAAACAACTTATTCATAGAGTTGATTGTTTTGAAAAATATTCTTGTAATATTAGAATTCATTATTTGACTGGACGTATTCTATTAAAAAAATCTCAAAATCATGGTAAATATGTTGGTGAAAATGATAAGGATGATTATAAAATTGAACAGTCAATAAATGCTACAGATGATTATAAAATAGAAATTAATTTAGATATTTTTTCAGGAGATGTTTCAATTGAATTTTTAAATAATTTAAAAACTGTTAAGCATGATTATATTTTCTATGGAACATCAGAAAAATACATTTTTTCAGTTAAAGATGTAAAAGAAAAAAGTATTGAATTTAGTATAATAGGAAAAAAACATTCATTTTATGTAATATCATATAGATATTTAAGATCTAAAAATGAAATTAGTAGTATAGGAGAAGGAGGAATGTTATTCCAAGTAATGGAAAAAGGATTTATGACTTCTAGAGTTTTCAAATTTTGGCATAATAATCTATCAGAAAGGAAAATACCTTTCATAGTTAATTTTATTCCAATAAATTGTGAATTAGAAATATTTTCTTTAGGAAATAATTTAGAAAAAAGAACTATTCATCCAAACTCATTAGGTCATTTTGAAGATATTTTATATGGTAATAAGCAAGAAGTTGGTGAATTTTATAATTATTATCCAGAATATGAAGTAAATTTCAAAAATTTTAAAAGAATAGAACCTCATGATAATTATTGTTATTTTTATGCTGGAGCTTCAGAATCATCTAAAATTATTCCTACTTTATTAAGAGAAAATTTACCTTATAGAACAATATTATCTAAGAATAGAAATTCTTCAGAATTTGCATGGCCTTTTCCTTATATTGAAGGAAATCTTGAAATTAAAATAAATTTGGGAATAGATATAAATGTATTTGTAGTGGGAGATGAAATAAACAATTTCATTTCAAAATCTTCTACTTTGGAAATTCCAAAATATTTTCTTCAAAATATACCTAATTATTTTAATAAAAAAACTATAAGTATAAGTGTTTATTTACCACAAAATAAATTGAAAGATGATGATCAAGTTCCTTTTGAAATTTCTTTATCAACTCCTAGAAAAACTCCACAAATTATTGAAAAAGGTGTTTTAAGAATGACTTCTTCAAATGATAATTCTACTAATTATTTCTATTTTGATGTAGTAAAAAATGAAGAAGGAGAAATTATTCTTGATTTTAAAAGAGGAAATGGAATTATGTTTGCTAAAATTGTTAAAAAAGATATAGAAATAAATAATACTAAAGCTTGGAGAAACAAAGTTATTTTACCAACTGAAAAAGATTTTGATAAAAATTTAACATTTAATCCAATAACAAATAAAATTAAATATAATTCTAAAATAACCAGTGTTTGTGAAAAAGGATGTTTTATTGTTTTTGGAGTTAAGACTACTATAGATATTAAAGCATTCCAAAGTTATTTTAGTTCAGAATATAATCTTATGGTAAAATATATTAAAAAAGGAAAAGACAATTTATCTAAAGTTGCAGTTAATATTGCATTAAATGAATTTATAAATGGTGTTATAGAAGAAAATGTCACTAATCAATATTATGATGTTTATAATTTAGAACTTTATGATTCATATCAAGGTATTGAAATAGAATATAAATCATCAAGTGCAAAAATGTTTATTTCATGGGGAAAAGAATATAGTGAATCAAATTGCACAATTTCACCTGATTTTAGTGAAGTTCAAATATTAAGATTAGAGAATAATGGAAAATGTAATATGACACTTCTTCCAAGAGAATTTAAAGGTCTTATTTTTAAATTTATAATATCATCAGAAAAATTAGAGAATAATAGTTCACCTTATTATTTTAGAATTAGACCAATTTATAAAAATAGACCACATATAATTGATATTCTTTCTGATAAAGAAACACTGTGTCAAGTTGATGAGACACGTTTTTGTAATTTCCTTGTTCCATTAATGTCTTATGATCAATTAAGTACTTTTGTATTATATGCACAATCATCTAATGATGTAACAATATTTGCTAAATCTATTTCAGCATGGGAATTTAATCAGTGTGGTGATAAATATGTTTGTTATGAGAATCTTCTTCCAAATGAAATATCACATGATTATAGTACAACCCAAAGATTTATTACTTCAAATCATTTAAATTTTGTCAAAAGCAATTATATTTTGATTTCAATTCGTTCATATATAAGTAAAAAAATATTAGTGTCAACAACAATGAAAAGTTATATTCATTCTATAACTCCTACTCCTAATTCGATTCAACTTGTTTATATTACTCCAGGAAATAAAAGACATATTCAAATTGGAAGTTATATTAAAAATATAGAAATTACTCATCTTCAAGGAAAAGGAATACTTTACCTTAATAATGAAAAAAAAGAGATTTTTTCAGGTTCATTAATTCTTAATAATACTGCAAATAATGGTGAATTAAAAATAGAAAATAACAAAGAAGAAAAAAATGATTTAATTTTAGCTCTTAAATATACAGCGAAATATGTACCAGAAATAATAAATATTGTAGTAGAAGATAATATATATGGAAAAAATGAATCAATTATTAGTTTAACACCTAAATTATTTAAATTTAAAGCAAAAATAAATGTAAAGAAAAAATATGCTATTTTCAGGACATATATTAAGGAATATCTATCATCACCTTTACATTTATATTTAGATTATAAAAAACCACCTACTATATATTCATATGAACAATCTAGTTTTTTATATCATGAAAATATTATTCCTTATAAAGGAAACTTTAGTGAAGTATATGTTTCTGTTTATTGTCCGGATAAGTGTGATGGTAGATTAACATTTTATTCTAGTGATTATATTCATTTATCACCAAATGATCATTATGAATTTATAGGCCAATATGAAAATGATATATTCTCAATTAACTTAGAAAAACTTTTACCAAATACAAGCACTCTTCAATTTGTTTTATTAGGACCTCAAATTGAACTTAAAAAAGATTATATGAAAATTGGTAAATATACAAATGGAAAACTAGAATCCCTTGAAGACGTAGAAGTAGGTCAATTAATTAATGGAACAGACTTATCATTTATTCTTCATCCAGAAAAATATAAAAATGAAAAAAAAGTATTTATTGAACTTTCAGGTCCAATTGGTGAATATATGAGATTTACAACAAGACATATTGGAAATTCACATTATCAAGTTGGAGACCCCGCTGTATATATTATTAAATCTGATAAAAAAGATATATTTATTCAAGACTGTATTTATTTAAAAGGAGAAAAAATATCCCAAATTTATCAATTTAGATTAGTTACTACTGAAGCTATTGAAATGTCTATTAATGGAAAAACAAATATTTCTGTCGATTATATGAAGAATTATTTCAGTGATTATACAAATGAAGAAAAAATTACCAAAGTTTGTTTTAAATCAAAAGAAAAAACTATAAAAGATGGAACAGAATTGGATACTAAAAAACAAGCTTTTTATTTCCAAGTAATTAATAGTGATACAAATCAAATGAAATCAATAGTTGAACCTTTATATGAAGGATGGAAATATCAAGATACTTTAAATTATGGAGAATCAAGATTTTATAGACCTGCTAAATCTGCTAAAAATAAAACAAATGTTTATATTAGAGTCAATCATGGAACATTAAATGCATATCAAGTTAAATGTAATTCATTCCCTTATTGTATGGATCCATCAAATTATCAAAATGTCCTTAAATTAATTTATGGTTTTAGTGCTTTTGTTTCTTCAATTAATAAAAATGATATAAAAAGTTATGTTAATAATACACAAATGATTCATCTTGTAAAATGTGTTGATGTTAAAGGTTGTACACTTTCAATTTATTATTCTTCTCAAGATTATTCTATTAATTTAAAAGAAAATCAAAATCATGCTAAATTTATTCATGCTGGTGAGAAAGAATCTTATTATTTCAGATATGATAAAACAGATGATAAGGGTGAAAATTATCTTGAAATTAATTTTGAGATTTTTGCAGGAGATGCTCTTTTAAATTTAACTTCAAATATTCAATATGAAAAACATTTATACTTCGGTTCATCTGAAAAATATATTTTTGAACCTACTAAAATTAATAATCAAAATATTATTTTTACAGTTGATGCAAAATTAGATTCTTATTATGTTATTTCATTTACTGAAGTTAAAAAAAATGAAGAAATAAGTTTAATTGGTGAAAGTGGTTTATTAATGCAATATTTAAATAAAGATACTAAACAAAGATCTTTCGTATTTTGGCATAATTCATATGATGAAAAAACAAGTCCTTATGTAATTAATTTCATTCCAATTAATTGTGATATTCAAGTTAATGATAATAAAGTTGAAAAAAATACAGTTTATGAACAAATTTTAACTCCTGGAGATCCTAATTATACATCATTAGAGTTCTTTTATCAAGCAAAAATTGAAGATACTTCAAATAATGGAAATTGTTATTTCTATGTTGGAGGTTCTGAATCTTCAAAAGAAGTTCCAACTTTATTAAGAGAAGATATTCCATATTTCAGAACACTTTCTTCAAAAGCAAAAAATGCAACATTGATTTGGCCTTTCCCTTACATAAGAGGAAATATAATAATTAAAATTAATTTGGATAATGAACATAAAATAAAAGCAAATGTATATGTTAATAATAATAAACAAGTTTTATCATATACAATTTCAAGATCAACTATATTAACTATTGAAGAAAAATCCCTTTCTGAATGTTCTCAATTAGAAGGATGTCAAATTATGTTAAATCTTGAATTAAGTTCATTTAAAGGAGAAAATATTATAGTGCCAGTTGAAGTAAGTTTATCTACAGGAAGAGCAAATCCTAAAATTCTTAAAAAAGGAGTATTTTTAAGAGATGGAATGAATGATAATAAAGAAAATTATTATTATGTTGAAGTTGAGAAATATGAAGAAGGAGAAGTAGTACTTGATTTTAAAAGAGGTGTTGGAGTAATGTATGCAAAAATTGTTAATAAAGATGAACCTATTAAATCAAAGATTGGTTGGAAAAATAAAATTGAATTACCTAATGAAAAAAATCATGATAAAACATTAGAATTTAATCATGCTGAATTAAGTATTCAAGTTAATTCTTCTCATACTTCAAATTGTGCACATTCATGTTTTATTTTAATTGGTGTTTTTAGTAAATTTAAATTTTCAGGAAATGAATCTTTATTTACATCTGAATATAGTATAATATATAAAAATAAAACAAAAGATAAGGAACAAGAAGCTTTAAGAAAATCAGCAATTAATATTCCTATAAATGAATTTGTTTCAGGTTCTTTACAAAATAATGATATTTATGAAACATATATTTTAGAATTTAAGGATAATTATAGTGGTTTTGAAATAGAATTTAAATCATCAATTTCACTATTACATTTATCATTTAATGATAACTTTTTAACTGATGATTCTTGTGTAATTGATAAAAATAAGAAATTACAAATTAAAAATTTCATTCCAGGTGAGAATTGTGGAACACAAGTAGTGCCAACAATAAAAAAAGGATTAAAAATAAGAATTTTAATTTCAATTTCAAATTATAATAAAGAATATCAAAAAGGAGATTATTCTCCTTTTTACTTTAGAGTAAGACCATATTATAGTAATGATCTTAATTTTGTAGAAATAAACTCTGATAAAGAAACAGCATGTAGAATAATAGAAGACAATGAAAGCTTTAAATGTTATTTATTAATTCCATTATTTTCATGGGATGGTATGAGTAATATTATTCTTTATGCAAATGATATTATTGGTAATATAAGAGATATCGTATTTAATTATAAGAACATTTCAAGTGAAGATTATGAAAGATGTGAGGATGATAATTGTAGAAGAAATTATATTGCTGGAGGATATGATTCAACTTCAATTAACCAAACCAATTCAAAATATGCTATTATTAATGCTAAAACATATTTGAAAACTAATTATATTTCTGTAACACTTATATCTAATATAGAAACTCAATATATCTCTATTGTTTCTTCTATGAAAAATTATTATACTAATATTATTCCTAAACCTAATTATGGTCAATTAATTTATATTTATGCTCCAGAAAAAAGATATGTTACTTTGAATCAATATATTTCAAAAGTTAATATAACTTATTTAACTGGAAAAGGACAAATTTCAATGGGTTATCACAATAGTGAACTTCCTCCAATAACACCAATTGATTTCTCAACAAATAAAATGAATGTAAATATTACTATTGAAAATAAAGAGACAAATCATTTATTAATTTTACTTCAATACAATTATGAAAAGAATTATTCAGATATAAAAGAAATTGAAGTAACTGACAAAAAACATGAAAAAGACACCTTTGTATCTCATCAATCAAGAGAATTTTATTATAAAGTAAATATAAAACATAATAAAAAATATACAATTTTCAGAACTTATCCAAATAACGATGATTCTGGTCCAATGCATCTTTTCATGAATGAAAAAGAAACAGCAACTCCAAGTAATTATAATATTTCTAGTAGTTTATATCATCAAAATATAATTGTATTAAGAAATAATCAAAAAAAAGATTATTATATAACTGTATTTTGTCCTCAAAATTGTGATGGATTTTTATCATATTATGGAAGTGAATTTATTCATATGGATTTAAATGATCATTTTGAATTTGTGGGAAACGAAACTTACAATTTTGTTTTAGATAAAACACAGATTGAAAATAAAGTCCAACTTGTTTTACTTGGTCCTCAACTTGAAAATTATCCTAAAGATTATCATTATCATTTACAAATTTCAACTGATAAAGAAGGAAAAAATAATTTTAAATCATCAAAAGGTTTATTAATTCGTGATATGGATTTATCATATATTATTAAAAAAGAAGATTTTAATAATACTGAAAAGCTTTATATTAAAGTATGGGGACTTGAAGGACAACAAATGAGATTTACAACTAGACATATTAATGGTGGAATATATCATGTTGGAGAACCTGCTGTTTATTCACTTAAAGATTCAAAAGATGATTTTACAAAAGAAGAATGTGTTAATGTTTATGGATTAAAAAATGGTAGAGAATATGAAATTAAAGTTTTGACTGCTAAAAAGATTACTTTAAAAGTTAATAATCAAGCAGAAATATTAAGTGGAATGAAAGATACTTTGTATATTCATTCTTCTCCTGAATTAAAAATTTGTTTTTCATCTGATGAAAAAGAAGAAAAACAAGGATTATATTTCCAAGTAATAAATCATGATAAAAATTCAATTAAAAGTATAATAGAACCATTATATGAAGGATATAAATATGTAGAACATATTAAAGCAGGTCAAACTAAAATATTTAGACATGCCAAACAAACAAAAAATAAAACAAATATGTATATAATAGTAAATAATGGTGCTGTAGATGTTCATAAAATAAAATGTACATCTTTTCCATATTGTTATGATTCATCATCTTATTTATCTGATACTAAATTAATTTATGCTTTTAGTGCTTTTGTTTCTTCAATATATCCAAATAATGAAACTCATAATGGACATCATACACAAATTATTCATGCTATAACTTGTAAATCAGAAACTTTACCATATGAAAGAGAGAAAAATTGTGATGTTTCAATTAGATATTTTGATACTAATTCTTCTATTTATTTAAGAGAATATGAAAATCATGCTAAATTCCTTAGAAAAGATGATATTGAATTATATGAATTTGATGCTCGTACAGAAAAGAATCAACATACTGAAATAAATCTTGATGTTTTTTCTGGTGATGCTACTATTGAATTTGAGAAGGGATTCTTAAAAAATTATCCTCATGAATATATTTTCTATGGTTCTTCTGAAAAATATATTTTCACTGATAAAGTTAAAGATAAACCAATTAAATTTTGGATTAAAGCAAAAACTAATTGTTATTATGTTTTATCTTATAGAGATGTAAATAAAGATAATGAAGATAGTAAAATAGGTGAAAGTGGATTTATTTTAAAAGCAATAAAGAGTGATAATAAGAAACAAAAATCATTTGGTTTTTGGCATAATAATCCATCAAATATTAATGTACCATATGTTGTAAACTTTATTCCAATAAATTGTAAAATTAATGTAAAGAGAAATGTAACTTTAATAAAACCAAATTCAATAGGTCATTATGAAGATACTCTATTTTATAAAGATTCACCATATTTTTCTGAACATAACCCATATTATTATGTTAATTTTACTAGTTTCTCTCATAAAGAATCAAATGATAAATATTGTTATTTCTATGTTGGAGCTTCTGAATCATCAAGTAATATTCCTGTTTTATTAAGAGAAAGTATGATTTATACAAGAACATTATCTCAAAAATATAAAAAAGTTGATTTTGTATTACCTTTCACTTATATTAAAGGTAATGTTGAAATTAAAATAAATATGAGAAATCCATATAAAATTCATGCTAATATTACAATAAATAATAATTTAATTTCTAAACATACTTTTATTGGTTCAGCTTTACTTGAAATTGTGGAAAATCAATTATTTGTTTGTGAAAAAATTGAAATATGTCCTATTAGAATTTCTTTAGAACTATCTCATTTATATTATCTTAATGATACTAAAGTTCCAATTGAAATTGTATATTCAACATCAAAAAAAAATCCAACAAATCTTCAAAAAGGTGTTTTAAGAAGAACTGGAATAAATGGTAATTCTACTGATTATTATTATATTGACCTTTCTAAAGATGAAGAAGGTGAAGTAATACTTGATTTTAAAAGAGGAAATGGAATAATGTTTGGACAAATATTTAAAAAAGATGAAACTTCTAATAATACTGATGCATGGAGAAAAAAAGCAATTTTACCAACTGAAAAAACAAACGATAAATCTTTATCATATAATCCAATAACACAAAAAATAAGATATGGAAAGACACATACAAATAAATGTGAGAAAGGATGTTTCTTAATTATAGGAGTTAAAAATAAAGAAGATTTTGTAGGATTTAAGAGTTTATATAATTTAGAATATTCAATTCTTGCTAGATATATTGAATTAAATTCAGATTTATCAAAAGTTGCAGTTAATATTCCAGAAAATGAATATATATATGGTTCACTTGAAGCAACTTCAAATGCAGGACAATATGATACTTATGTTTATGATGTATTTGATAATTATAAAGAAATTCAAATTGAATTTAAATCAGATAATGCAGTAATGTATTATTCACCTTCAACCTTTGAAAAATCAAATGATAAAAATAAAATTGAATCAAAAGATAAAACAATGGTTAAAAAACTATCTGAAATAAAAAAAGGAAGTCAATTAAAATTAACAGTATCAACAAAGCAATTAGGTAAGCAAAGTACAACAAGATATTCATTTAAAATAAGACCAGTTAAATATCAGAATACATCTCTTCTTGAATTAATAGGTGATAAACCAACAATATGTGATGCTAATCAAGATGATATTTGTTATTATTATCTTAGATTAAATTCATATGATGAAAATAGTCCATTAATTCTTTATGCAGATACTAAAGAAGAAATATCAATATATGGTTCAAAAACAGATCCTAAATCTTTTAGTGATTGTATTGACGAAGCTTGTATAAAAAGTGTTTTCCCTAAGAAAGGTTATTCTGAATTTTCTTCAGATAAAAGAAAATATCTTATTGTGGAGAAAAACAAATTGAAAAATAGTGATATTCTTTTAATTGTTGTAACAACAAGAGTAAAACAATTAATTCCATTATATGCAACATTTAAATCAAATGTTGTTTCAACAATCCCATCTTTAAATAATCTTCAAATATTTGATATTTCATCAAAAAATAATCAAAAAATAAATTTAAATAATTATACTAATTCAATGAATATAACAATAATTAAAGGTAAAGCAAAAATAAATTATAATAATAAGGAATATAATATTGAAGCTAATAAAAATAATAGTCAAAAAATAGAAAAAGTAGAAAATATGTCAGAAGTGAAAATTGAGAATACAGATTCAGATAATAATTTAATAATAACTTTAAAATATGAAATAGATGATAAAAAGATAAACCCTGGAAAACCTGATAATCCAGATCCAGGAAAAGATGACACAGATAAAGACAAAGGTAAAGATAAACAAGAAAAAAATAGAGGTATTCCTATATATGTTATTATTTTAATTATTGTTGCATTGTTTGCTATTGTTGCTTTTGGAGGATATAAGTTTATTAAAAATAAAAGAGAAAAAGACAGATTCAAAAAAACTGTTGATCAATTATCTATTACTTTAAGTGGAAAAGAAATTGATAATAGACAACCTTTAATAAAAGATAATAATTAATTGAATTGAATATTATAGTAGTTTATTTATTAATATTAATATTATTTAAATATTTATGAATTTCTCAAAAATTTAAATAATATTTTTTAATAACAATTTTAAAAATATTAAAAGTTTTTTTGTATTTTAATCAATATTTCAATCATTAATATAACTGGTTCCTATAATTAAAAAATTTCTTTTAATTTTAATCTTAATAAAAGTATCAAAAATATTAAAAAAATTTATATTATTTTTAAAAAAATATTTTAAATTTTATTTTTTAAAGGTTTATATATTTATTTAAAAAATATCCTAAAAGTAAAGAAAAAACACCAAAACAAACCAAAAAAAAAAATTATAAAAAACTTTTTTTTTAATTAAAATCTTGATAACCACTATTTTTATTTCTAATTTCTGCTAATCTTTTAAGATGTAAAGCTTTTTGTTCATTAATTTTTCTTTGATAATCCATTTCCCATAATTGAGCAGCTCTTTCTTCATATAATCTATCTTGTAAAGCTCTTCTTCTTAAATGTTCTTTTTCACTAATTTGATATCTTAATTCATTTTGATGAACTTTTCTTCTTTCAGCATCTAATTTATTTAATTCTTCAACTTTTTGATTATATTTTCTAATTTCTTCATCTAATAAAGCTCTTTCTTGAGCTAATTTTTCTTTTTCATCTTCTTTAAGTTGTTTATGATATAAAACACTTCTTTCTCTATCTTTATAAACATTTTTTAATAATTCTAATCTTTTAGCTTCTTCTTTCATCCATGCTTCTTGTTGTTTTTGATAATCTTTATCAGCTTCATCTTGAGCTAATTTATCCATCCAAGCTTCAGCTTCTTTTTTTTGATTCATTACATATTGTAAATATTTTTTATTTTGTTCAAATTCTTTCATTCTTTTTAATTTCTCGGCTTTATCAATTTCATCAAGAGCTTTTTCTTTAGCAACAATAGAATCAACTAATTCTTTATCAGCTGCTTTTTCAAATGCTATTTTTCTTGCTCTATCAGCTTCTTCTTTTTTATTAAATTCTTCAATATCTTTATAAACTTGTATATTTTGCATTTGTCTCATTTTTTTATTTGCTTCTTCATTTTCATCATCTCTTTTCCATTGTTCTCTCATTCTTTCATTTTCTAAATTTTGTAAATCTTGTGCTTTTTTTATCGCTTCTTGATTTTGATCTCTTTGCCATTGTTGATAATCATATATAGTTTGCATTTTTGCTTTTTTTTCTTCTTCTTCTTTTTTTTCTTTTTCTAATTTCTTCATATTATCAAATTCATTTAATTTAACATAAACTTCTTCTTCTCTTTTTTCTTTTTGTCTTCTTCTTAATTTATCTATCATTTGATTTTCTTGTTCTAAATAACATTCAACTGCAAAAGCTTGACTATCATTTTTTCTTAATTCATCAGCAGAATCATAAAATCTTTTTTCAAGTAATTTATTAATATGATCATCAGTTTCTTGCATTCTTTCACTTTTTAATCTTCTTAATTCTTCTTCCATTCTTTTTCTAACTACTTCAGGAGTATCTTGATTTGCAATAATTTCACTATGATATTTTGCTTCTTCTCCTTGTAAAAGATTTGATAATTTTTGACGACGCATATCTAAAAATTTCTGATGTTGATTATCAAATGCTATTTTCTGATTTTTTAATGCATTTGAATCTATTTTTTGCTGTGTTTTTATCTCCCATTGAGCCATTTGATTTCCTTGGTTATTACTCTGAAGATATGAATATATGTTCTTTAATGTGTTCTCACGATCTCGACGCTTGTCTATAAAGTAATCATAACGAAATGCTGTTGCCTATGAAATTTGTTAGGAATTTAAGTTACCATTTTATTTTGTTATTTTTATTTATTTTTTATTTTTTTTTTAAAATGGGGTTTTGTAATATGTTTTTTTTTAAAGATTTTTTTTTGAGGGTTATTTTTTTTAATTTTTTATTTATTTTTTTTTTCTTGGGAAATAATTTATTGATTTTTTTTTTGATTTATTATAATTTCTTAATTATTGTTTATTTATGGAAATATATATGATGTTTATTATAATATTTTTAATTATTAATAGATATAATTATTACATAGTTCTTCTTATTTGGTTTTAATCATAAATACAATTGAAAGGGAATTTTTGTTTATATGAAAAAATTAAACGACTAGAAATTTTCCAAAATATTATTTAAAAAATAAAGACAATGTATTTAGATTTTAATGTTAAATCAAAATTTAATGAATATTGATTAAGATGTTATATTTTAATTTTCCTTTCAATTTTTACAAAAATAAATACAATAGATTAATTGAAAATGAAATACAAATTGAAATTGCTTTTTAAAATTTAATTCTAAAACATTCATTTTTATTTATTTAATTTATAATTCTTTTTTTAAATGAAAATTAATGATGATAATATTAGTTTTGAGTTTGAAGTTTTAACTAAATATATGAATAATTCAATTAAAGAATTTGAACATATGATATATTTAAGTAAAAATATATATTCTCATGGAAAAAATTTTTGTAATGAAATAAACAATTCAATAAATAGTTTTTTTGATATAGAAAAATCACTTGAAACAAATAATAAAATGAGTCAAAATTTAAATTTTTTTTATCAATCAACTTTAATTTTTTTTTCTGATTTTTTACAAGCATTAGAAAAATATAATTTAATTATTGTTCAACCATTAGAAGATTATAAGCAAAATTTAACTCAATTTAATGAATCAATGTTATTTGATTTTAATTTTTTGTTAAGAAAATATAATAATTCAAAAGAAAAAATAATCAAAACTCAAAGAAGATATTATGCATCTAAACAATTATTTATTAAAAATAAAAAAGAACTAATTTCAAAAAAATTAGATATTAACAATGAATCATATAAAAAATTAAAATCAATTTCAGAAAATAATCTTCAAGTTTATAAATATCAAATTTTATCAACTAATCAATTATATGAAAAATATGATAATTTTTATTCAAAATTTTATTCTAAATTTAAAGAAAATGAAAATAATCGTTTAAGTTTTTTTAAAAATATTTTTGAAATATTTATAAATGATGCAAGAGAAATAAATCATAAAATGCAAGAATATATTTCACAAATAAATGAAAAAATAAATTCTTGGAAACAAGAAGATGATTTAAAGTCAATTTTTGAGACTTTTAATTTTAATAATGAAAAAAATAAGAGATTTAAAAAAGAAGAATTAATGACATTTAATCAGGAAAATGTAAAAGCTTTTAATTTATATATAAGTAATATAAAAGAAAAAAATTCTCCTTCATTTTTTACACAAGGAAAAAGTTTATTAAACTTTATGTGGGGTTCATCAAATGAAGATATATATGAAATTACAAATAATCAAAGCGAAGAAAAGCAAAATGAAATTATTGAAAAATTATTTAAATATTTATTATCTGAAAAAATAATTCCTTATGAATTAATTTCTTTAGTTAATTTTCTTGTATTTGATGAAAAAGATTTTTCTATTTTATTAATAAAAAAATTTATATCTAAAAATAAATTTTCATATACTAAAATTCCTAATTTTGAAAATTTAAAACATTTAGGAAATATTTTAATGAATATATTATTAAATTCAGAACTTGATATAGATAATGCAAATAATTTAGCTCTTGCAATTATTTTTAATTCTCAAAGAACTTATTCAATTATTTCAAATCATAAAAATAAAAAAATATTTCTTTCAGGAATAATGAATAATAAATTTATCTTTAAGTCACATAATTTTTGGTATTCAATTTTTGAATTCAAACTTAAATTAAAATTAAAAGCAATTATGACTTCTATAAATCAAAAATACAACTTATCTTTAGAAAATAAAAATTCTCAAAATATACAAATAAATTCAGGAAATATTCTTAAAAATATTTTTAATTTTGGAAAACAAGAAGAACAAGATCAAAATAAATATAGTAAGTTAATAACATTATGTAATTTTAATATTTTTGATAAACTTCCTAAAAATTTAAAAATTGAATTTCTTCAAAATGCTTATGAACAATTACATTTAATTATAAAAGAAAATATTGCTTTTTTTATTAATTATAATTTTGGAATTAATAATGGAGTTGATTTTATTGTAAAAGTTAGTGATGATTTTAATTTGACAAATGAATTAGTTAACTATTATATATTTTATTTAAATAGTACTTCTTATTCAATTAGACAATATAGTTTAGATTTTTTACAAAATTATAAAATAAAAAATAAAATTGATGATATTATTGAAATAAGAACTGAAAATATAAATTTAAAATATCCAATATATGAAAAAATTAAATTTTATAATGATTCAGAAAAAAAGATTGTTCTTGTAAATTGTTCTTTTTTTTTAACAAATAAGGAAAAAATTAAACTTCTTTTCTTAAATAAAAATTTAAATTTGATAATAAGTAAAAAAATTTATAAACAAATTTTAAACTCAATTGACACAAATAAAAATAATCCTGAAAAAAAAAAAAATGTCCAAAAAAGAATAAATATATGGAAAATTATTTTAAAATTTCAAACTATTAAAGATTCTTTTCCTTATCAAGTGAATAAAAAAAAAGCTACTTCTATGAATTATGATAGATTTTCAAATAATAATTTTAGTATTATTGATATAGATTGTCAAAGAACAAATTTTGAAGAAAATCAAGAAGAAAATAGGAAAAAAATAAATAATATTTTAAAAACAATTTCTATGCTTCTTCCAGAAATAAATTATTGTCAAGGAATGAATTTTATAGTTGCATTTTTGTTAAAAATTATAAATGAAGAAGAAACTGTTTTTTATATTATGATGGGAATTTTTGTATATACAAATTTCAAAAAAATTTTTTATAATGATTTAATTAAATTAAAGATGTATTTTAATATTTTTGATAGAATTCTTTCTTTATATTTACCAACTACTTTAATGTTATTTAAAAATAATAATATTATGACAAATTTTTTTATAAGTCCTTGGATTATAACTTTATTTTCTAATACAATGGAAATTAATTGCAATTTAGATATTTTGATTAAAATTTTTGATAATTTTATTGTTAGTGGTTGGAAAACTGTTTTCAATACTGCTTTATTAATTGTTGAAAAAAATGAAGAAAATTTATTAAATTTAAAAACAGATAAATTACTTCATTTTCTTAGTAATGATATTTTAAAAGAACTTTTTTACGGAAATGAAGTGAATAATTTTTTAATAGAATTAAAAAAACCTAGTAAGATTAAGAAAAATCTCATTCATAATTTAAAAAAAGAATTGAAAATTGAATCACAAATATTAAAAACAGAATAATTAATTTAAAAATACTTTAAAACTTTTATTTATATTATATTTAATTTTTTTTTTCATTTAAATTTTTTTTCCTTTGATAATAAAATATTGAAATAAATTAAATATTTTTTAAAAATTTAAAAATGACTACAAATATCATTAATAATTCATTAAATGAGATAATAGGAATTTCAGATAATATTTTAATAAAAGCTCAACAAATGAAACAAGAATTAAATAAAATAAATTATCAAAATCAAAATATTTTACAATTTTTTACAGATTTACTATTTAGTATACAAAAAATAAATAATTCCTTAAAATTTTTCAGAACATCAAATAATAATCTTACATATCAATTATCAAATGAAATAGAAAAGAATAATGATTTGAAAGAGGAAATTAAAAATTTTCAAAATCAAAATTTTTATTTAGAAACAAATCTTATAAATGCAAATCACCAAATTCAGGATTTAAAATCAATTTTAATAGAAAAAGATAATTTAATCCAAGAAATGAAAAATTCTAGAAATAATATTTGTCTTTGTAATAGTACATGTCCTTGTTGTAAAGAAAAAAAAAATAATAATAATAATAATTTAAAATTTCAAATTTCTGATTATAAAGCAAAAAAATATAATAATAATATTTATAGTAATAATTTAGGAAATTTAGCTTATGATTATAATAATTATTCTAATCAATCAAAATTTAATCATAAAAATAATATTTCTTATGATTATCAAATTAAAAAAAGTCCAAGTAATAACTATAATGATATGCTTAATAAAACAACAAATCTCTTAAATCCATATATTAACCATTTAAAAAATTATTATAGTATTTCAAATCAAAATACAAATTATTCAAATTTTTTAACAGAAAATAATCATCAAGATTTTTCTTTAAATACTTTTAATAATAATAAAATTAATACAAGAAATTATTATTTTCCAACAAATAAATCACAAAATGATAATTTTGGATATGAAAACAATGATTTTAAAACAAATCAAACATCTTCAATGATAAAAAATAATAGCTCAAATAATTTAAGTCATAAAATTAATGTTCCATTTAATGATAAAATTGTTAAAAACAATAATTTTGAAATGATAAAGAATAATTATAATAATGATTTGAATAATTACAGAAAAAATCTTGAGGAATATAAAAACAATAATGAAGGAAATAATTGGAAGAATAAATCAATGCCTAAAATCAATATTCAAACAAATTATGATTATTCAAATACAAATCCAGAAAAAAATTATAATTTTAACAATGATGAACCAAAAATAGAGCATTTAAAGACATCTCCAAATGATTATTATAAGAATAATACCAATAAACAAGAGAAAAATATTCTTCAAACTTATAATTTAAGTTATTCAGGGCTTAATTCAAATAATCATACAATCCATGATTTAGAAAATAGTCAAAATACAAATATTAATGATAATAATGTTATTAAGAGTAGTGAACCACAAAATATAAAAGATAAAAATGATAATAATGTTATTAATAGTAATAAAATACAAAATATAAGGAATAAACTTGAAAATATAAATTCAAATAAAAATCCTTCTTATAAAAAAATTAATAAAAATACTGAAAAATATTCAAATAAATTAAGTAAACAAAAACAAAAAATTGATGATAATATAGAAAATAATAATATTCCAGATAATTTTAGTCAAAACAATTTAAAAGAAGAAAAAAATGATAAAGAAATAAATGATAAAACATTAATAAAAAACAAAATTGAGAGAGTACAAAATATAGTTCAAGAAATTTTTAAAGATAATAATACAATAAATAAATTAAAAAAAAAATTTGGAAATAATTTTATTGAAAAAATTGCAAATGGAGATGTGACAGAAAACTATTTAAAAGAAATAGAAAACTATTTAAAAGAAATAAAAGAATTAAATTCAAATACTTTAAATAATTCTTCTTCTTCAAAACTGTTTAAATCAAGTAATTCATTTTTTCCAAAAAAAAAATATAAAGACCCTGTTTTAAATAATATTTATAATAAACAACAATTAAAAAAGGAAATTACTGATAATCAATATCGTTATAAAGAAAAACCTAGAGGATGGATTTCATCAAAAGAATATTTTACTAAAAATAAATTCAGCAAAGAAAAAATTGAAAAATCTCCTTTAAAAATTACTAATCAACCTAAAAAAAAGTAACCATTATTAAATAATAATATATAAACAATAATATTTTTTTAAGTCATATATTTTAAAAAAAATTTGATAAATATTTATAGATAATATTTTAAAACTATCATGTTATTATTCATTTAATATTTTTTTTTCAAATTGTTTAATGAAAAGAAATAATACAAATAATTTAAATTTTTTAATATATCAAAGAAACAAAAGAAAATAATGGAAATTTAACATCAAGAAGTAAACCAAAAACATCATATATAAATTTAGATTATACAGGAAATAATCTAACAAGAACTATAAATAATCTATCAAAATTATAGTAATAAAACAATATATAACAATAACACAGAAAACTAAGTCCTAAAGTTATAAAAAAAAAATAAAAGTTCTCTAAAATTAAAAAATAAAAAAAACAATAATAAAAATATAAAAACAAAAGACATTCATTCACTATATTCAATAATTAAAAATAAACATAAAATAAATAAAACTCATTCAAATAGTAAATCAAAATCAAAATCAACATCAAGAGAATTTTCAAGTAATCACAATAATACAAAATCTAATCCTAATAAAAATGAAAATTTTGGTAAAACTTATTCCCATAATTCATATAATTCAAATATTTTATTCCAACTTTTACAATTAAACAATTATTATGTAAAAAAAATTTAAATAAAAAAACTCAAATATTTCTGATAATAATTCTTTAATAAATAGAAAAGTTACAAATATTAAACCAACAATTATAAAACTCAATCTTTATTAAATGAAAAACTTTTTTCTAAAATTAATAGTAAGAGCAAAAATAACAATGATAACAATTATCATAACATAATATAAACATTACTATTAATAATTATAATAATAAAAAAGAAACAAGAGTTAATAGTGAAAAAAAGACAAAATTATAAATAAAAAAAGGATTAAATTAAATCTTTTAATTGCTTAAAAATAAAGAATAATTCCCATATAAACAGTAAAAATAGCACAGAAAAAATAAATTAAAACAAAATAAACAAAATTCCTTTCCAAAATAAAGTAATATTCAAAAAATAATAAAAAGAAAAAAGACAGTTTAATAAAATTAGTAGAGAAAAAAAACAATTACAAATAAAACAATTAATTTAACAAAAGAAAGAAAAAAATTCCTTTTAAAAATGAAGAAATAATGAAACAAATAAAAAAAAAGATAATTTAAAGATTATGTTAAATTTTTCTTATGAAAATTTTTTAAGAAAAGAATCTGAACATGAAAGTAAAGATTTAAGTAGAGAAATTGAAATAAATGATTACTCAAATTGTAATTTATCAAGTAATAATTAATTCTTTATAAATAATATATAATTTTTTAAAATATATTATTTAATTTTTTTATTTAAAAAATCTAAATTCTTATTCATTAATTTTATATTTGTATCTATATTTTCTTTTAACTTTTCTAAAATTTGTTCATTTTCAATTATTTCATTTGAAATTTTTTCTTGTTCTTCAATTATTTTTTTCAACTTTAAATTTATAAAAACAATATCTTCATGGCTATTTTTGAAATTTTCCATTTTATTTATTGTTTGAAAAATAATATTTTCAACATTTTTTGCAGATAAAAATTTCATATATAATTTATTAATTTTATTGTTATTTTCAGGATTTTTATAAAATTCTTCTTTATCATAATCCTCAGAATTTAATCTTTTTTTTAATTCTCCTAATTTTCCATCAATTGAATTTTGGAAATCAGAATTAGCTATTGTAACTTTAGTTTTAATATCATAAATAGTTGAAGAAATTGATTTTTTCTTTATATCATAATTCCATTGTCCAATAAGATTTTCAATTTTTATAATAGATTCTTTTATTTTTTCAATTTTTTTAAATAATTTTAATTTGTTTTTATTTGGAGTAGCAAATAATTCATATTCTAAATTTGAAAAATTATTTATATTTTCATTTTTTAAATTATTTATTGCATTAATTTTTTCTTTTAAATTGTTATTTAATTTCTCATATAATTCTTTATTAAGAATATTAAATTTATTGGCAGGAAGAAAATTAGAATTTTTTTTTTGTATTTCATAGATTTTATTAAGAGTTAGATAATTGTTAGATTTTTGTATATAATTATTTAATATTTTTAGTTTTTTCATTTCTTCAAAAGCTTTTTCCAATGGAATTTCACTTTTATATTCTTTTTTATTTTGATTATAATATTCTAAATCTTTTTCAATTAATTGAATTTCTTTTTGAATATTATTAAAAAATAAAATTGGATTTTTTTCATTTTTATTTAATGAAATATTTTCTAAGGAATCAATAGGATTTAATACAATATAATCTTTTTTATTATTATTATCATAAATTTGAGACAATTCATTAAAAGCAAATTTGGGATTAACATTATCAGTTATTGTTGTTTGAGTAAGTCTAATAGTTGAATGTTTTTGTATTATTTGATTTTTATTTAATTCATCTGGATCATATTCTGGATCTCCTCCATCATAATATTCATTTGGATATTCTATATCCATTTTATTTATATTTATTTTATTGATTTTTTAAATTTAATTAATTTTTTAAGTTAAAAAATTACTTTATTGAAATTATCATTATATTTAATATTGTATTTTTTAAATTTCAGATATAAATTATTTTTGACTTTTATTTACTAAGTTATTATTACTTTTAATTCATTAATTAATTATTCTTTTTTAAATTTTTAGAAAAAAATTGAAATTATTTTTGTTAATATGAAAGTCAATTTTATTAAATTATTTCATAGTTAATAGTTTATAAATTTAAAGTTATTTAAAAAATTTTGAATTATAATTACATGGTATTTATTTTTCTTTTTTAAGAAAAACTTTTTATTTAAAATAATTTATTTACATCAAATTATTTCCTAGAAACATTTGGAGTTTATTTTGAAGAAAATTATTTTGAATTTCTAGATATTTTGATATTAAAATTGGTTTAATTTTATTCAAATGAGTAGGGAGAATTGATAATATTAAATATTTTATTTTTTGCTTTGAAATTTTTTTTTCAATATTTTCTCGAACTTCAAAAAGTTTTTTGATTTGATTCTTAAAAAAATCTATATTTGGAATATCAATAATATTATTTTTTTCCTTATTCTCTAAATTATAATCATTGAGTTGTTCAAAAAATTTTTTTTCTCTTATAAATATTGTTTCAATAAAGATATTTTTATATTCATTTAAAAAATTTTTAATAATTTGTTTAATTTTTTTATATTGAACAATTAATTGATTTAATTCTTCAGAACGTGGATCATTAATATCATTAATAGAAACAATCATTTCATTACATTTAACAATATATTCTTCAAAAAAAATTTCAAGTTCAGAAAATTCTATAATTATTTGCTTTAGTTTTTCAATATTATTTTCAATTTCCTTTTTCTTTAAACTATTTTTTTCATTATTTTCATTCTTTATTCTATTATTAAATAATTGAAATTGATATAAATTTTTTTCATAAACAATTTGAGTATAATTAGTAAAATTCTTTATTGTTTTAATAATTTGTAAATTAATTTCTTGTCTCTTCTCAATTATTCCATTTAATTCATTTTCTATTTTTAATTTTTCATTTTTACATTTTTCTATTTTATCATAAATAAATAATTCATATTTTTCTTTGTTTTTATTTAAGATTTGAAATTTAGAAAACTCTTTTATTATTTCTTTTTCAATACTAATTAATAATTCTGCAGTTTCACATCTTGAAGAATATTTTTTTATTAATTCATTTTTTTTTTCTTTTAATTCAATATTTTTAATATTATTGTTTATATAAAATTCTAAAAATATTTCTAATTCTTTTATTATTTTTTCAATTTTTTTTTGAGTATTTAAATTTAAATTTTCAGTTAATTTTTTAAAGGAATTTATTAATTCATAAGATAAATTTAAATGCTCATTAAATAAAATGAGAAAGAAAGATACTTTTTCAATTAATTCATTAATTTGACTATTTATCTTCAGAGAACAGTTTTTTATTTCATTTATTTCTTTTTCCTCTATTTTTTCTTTATTTAAAAAAGAAAGTGATTTATTATTGAATTCAACAATTGTTTCATTTAGATTTTTAAAAAAATTTTCAGAAGTGAAAGATTGAGTATTTATATTATTATTATTGCAAAAAGATTTATATTTTATTTCAAATTGATTTATTTTCATAAGAAGTTTAGAAAAATCATCTTCATTAAGATAAAATTTATTCTCTTTCTCATTAGTTAAAAAATTATCTTTACCTATTTTCTTTTTTTTTTCAATTTTAATTAATTTAGATTCTAAAGATAAATTCTGATTCTTTTCTAATTTTTTGTTCATTGTATTCTTTTATTTTTTACTGAATTAATTTATTTTTTAAAAATTTAAAACATATTTATATTTTAAATAAAATATTCCCTATTTTTTTAAAATTATTTATTTTAACAAATATTTCACAAAAATCAAAATTCTAAAAATTAAACAATTAAACATTTTTAAATAAATAAAATAAAATTTTTTTACAAAAAAATTCAAAAATAATACAAAGACAAATATCAATTTTAAAAATATATATTATTTCATTTTTTTAAATGGAGTCTCAATAATTTTTTTATTAATTGAAGGAAAATTAATAATATGAACACTAAATCTTAATTTACTTCCCTCTTTTTTTTTAACAGATCTTGCTTTAGACACATCTTTAAGGTTTGGTTTTGGTTTAAATTTATTTACATCTTTTGAAGAATTAAATTTTTTAATAAAATCAGAATTTCTTTTTTTATTCCTTGTAGTATTATTATTACTATTTTTTATAATAATATTTCGAATTGTATGATTAATTGTATTACTTATTACATGATTCATTGTTTTATTTATTGTATCAATATTTTGTAATGTCTGAAGATTATTTGTATTATTTGAATTAAATTTAATTTGATTTATACTATTTGAATTAAAGTTAATATGATTACTATTAAAATTAATATGATTCATATTATTACTTTTTGAACGATTAATATTATTAGTATTATTAAAACTAATTAAATTTCTATTATTATTATTATTTCTACTTGAATTATTTATATTATATCTATTGTTATTATTTGGACTGCTAATATGAAAATTATTACTATTCCTAAAAGTAATAGAATTACTCAAAATATTTTCTTTTTTTTTTTCATTATTTATCTTGATTTTTTCATGATTTAAATTAATATCATTATTGGTAATATTTTCATTATTTATCTTAATTTTTTCATTATTTAAATTATTATTATTATTAGAAATATTTTCATTATTTATCTTAATTTTTTCATCATTTATATTATTATCATTATTAGTAATATTGTCATTATTTGTATTATTTTCATTATTATCTTTATTTGTAGTACTACCAGTATTTTTTCTTGAACTAAATCTACTTGGAGAATCTGGCTTTGAATGATTAAGATGAAGTCCTTCAAAAGGATTATTAATTTTATCTACATTTATTGCTTTTATATGTCTATGTTTTTCTTTATGCCCAATTATAGTTTTTAATCTAATCAAAGTAGTACTTCTTCCTTCAAATTTAACTTCTTTAGCATCTTTAAAACTCACTTTATTAGTTTTTTTCTTTTTTTTATTTTTATGATAATGATTATTTTCATTTTCATTATCATTATTTTTTTCTTTATTTTCATTATTTTCTTTTTCTTCTATTTCTTTTTTATCATTTTTTTCTTCTTGTTCTTCTTTTTCATTATTATTATTATTATATTTAATAATTGCATTTTCTTCAATTTTATCTTTTTCATCTTTTTCTTCTTTGTCATCTTTTTCTTCATTTTCTTCTTTTTCTTCATCTTTTGATTTTTCTTCTTTCTCTTCTTTTTCGTCTTTTTCTTCATCTTTTGATTTTTCTTCAGAATCACTACTATCGGAAAAGGAAAATTTACGAGAATGAGAAGATGATGAAGAAGAAGAAGATGAAGATGAAGAAGAAGAATGTTTTAAATTTAATACATTATTATCTTTTGGAACATCAATGACAATACTACCTCTTGCTCTTCTTTGAGTAACTTGTTTTGTATCTTTTCTATCATTTTCAATATTTTCTTTATTTTCATTTATATTTTTTTCTTTTTCTTCTTCTTGTTCGACACTTATATCTTTTGGTAAATTTAATTTCATTTTTTTCTCATCTTCATTTTCACTTTCACTTTCATCTTTTTCAATAATTTTATTATCAGTATTTTTTATTTCTCTTTTCTCATTAAAAATTAATAAATAAACTTCATCATAACAATTTTCATATAAATTATTATCATAAGTAAATTTATATTTAATTAAAAGTTTTTTCATAGTTTCATCATCTAAATCATTTTTTTTTCTAACAGCTCTAATAATACACATAGCAAGAACTTCATTAGGATATTTTAAACAAATATTAGAAAAAGTAACTCTTCTTGTTATATCTTGAATATCATCAGAAATTTTTTTTGGATTTTTTATTTCTCCTTGATAAAAAACACCAATTAAATTTAAATATTGAATAAATTCATATATATCAGGACTTTGTAAATAATAATTTAATTGTTGACAAACTTTAATTTCACTTTGATATATTTCTTCTACTGTTAGTTCATTATCTTCTGAAAGTGAAATTACTTCATTTAAATCTATATCAAATGCATCATTTTCTATAAATTTTGAAGATAATAAACAACATGCAATTACTGTTAAATCAAATTCTTTTAAATTTATTTCATTACTAAATCCTAATGTTAAATCTGCAAAATGTATTGCTGCGTATAATGTATGTTTTGAAAATTCAAATTTTTTACTAAAATTTTGAATTATTTTTAAGGCATCTTTTCTTTTTTCAAAATACCATTTTTCCGGGTTTTTATATATTTCATTTTGTTTTTTATCTATTTCTGATATCGAAAAATATAAACCCATTTCATCAAATTCTTTGTATTTATCTCTTGCTATCACTTTTACATTTAATTTTAAATGCTTTTTTGCTAATTGATTTGAATCTTCTTTTAAAATTATTTTCTTATTCATTTATATTTTTTATTATATTTATGTTTTAATAAAAATAACATTGAATTTTAGAAATTAAAGTATTTTAAAATATAGATGTTTTATCTAAATTATAAATATTAAAATTTTAATTTATATTTTTCTCAAATTATAAATAAATATGTATTATAATATATTTAAAATTAAATTAAAATATTGTTTTATTTATATAAAAAAATAAAACGCTTATGAAAAAAAATAAATCCTTTTTTTAAATATTTATTTCCTTGATTTATTTATTCAAAAGATGATTAATAAGTTTATTGGTATTACAAACTTTTGAAATAATTCTATCCTTTTGATTGAATTTATTTTCATTTGTTATTATAAATATTTCAGAATGTCAATCTTTTTTTGGTTCTATTTTATATTTTATATGTTTAATATTTTCTTTAATTATTCAAAACTTTTTAATAATATTTATTATGGGATTTTATTGTTATTATTCTTTTAATGTTAAATTTACTAATATTTGATTATAACTTGAATAGATTGATTAAAATATTTTATAAAAATTTATTGACTTTTTTCATTATTATTCATTATTATTAAAATGTAACTTTATGTCTTCTTGAAAAATTTTTAATCTTTATTATTTTTCTGTTCATTATTATATTTATATTTATAGATTCCGAAAAATTACCGTTTTTTTTGTTTCTTTTTTATTTTTTATAAAAAAATGAAGTTCAACATTATTTTGTAAATAAATTTAATTATAAGCTAATTCTTCTAGATTTGAGTTATTAAAAATTTTTTAAATTTTTTTCTTTATTAATCAATTTGTTCCGATTTTAATTATTTCTTTATTTCCCTTTTTTGTACATTTATTTCAACTAAAAAAGAAAAATTAATAATTAATATTCTTTTATTATAAATATTAAATTATATATTGACTTGTTTTTTAAAAAGAAATATGTGATTTTCAATGATTTAAAAAAGATGTAAAAGAATAATTTTTAAAATATAGTACATGTACTTTTGCTATTATCTTCATCTTTTATTTTTTCATAACTTACTGTTTCAGAATTAGGAATTTTTATTAATTTTAATTTTTTTTTATTTTCATATATATTATATAAAAAATCATCAAAAGTATTATTTAATTTTTTATATTCTTTACCTTCAATAAGAAAAGAAACTTCTTTATAATAAAATAAAACCTTTTTTTCTTTTAATTTATTAATAATATTGTCTTTTTTAAAAGAATTAACAATATTGTTTTTATCTTGATAAATTCCTAAAATATAAGTCTTTATTTCACCTGGACAGTTTTCTTTAATGTATAATATTAATTTATCTAATTCTCTATAAGAATTTTCTTTTTCAATATCCACAAAAATTACAAAAGCATCTGCTATTAAATTTATTGAATAAACTTTATCAAATTTATTTAAATTATAAAAATAAATTTCACAAGTATTACCGGATTTAATTTTATAAGAAAATACTATATAGTTGTTTTCCGGACAATTTTGGTCTTCATATGTTTTCTTTTTGATAATCTGATTATTAATGAATATATTAACAATCTTTTCACTTAAAGATTCTTCTTTTTCTTTTTCTTCTGTAAATTCTTCTGATTCTTCTTGAGTAAAAGAATTTATATCAAAGAATAAAATTTTTAATTCCATTGTCATTTAAAATTTTTTATTTTTATTTGAAAAAAATAAAAAGATATTACTTATATTTAAAATATAAATTAACTTCAATTAACATTGAAAATATAAATTTCATATAAAGTTTTTACAAAAATAATTAGTTAAAAAATTAGAGAAATTTTGTAAAATTATTATTTATATTTTTGAATATTTTTTGGAATATTTCAATTATAAAATTTAAAACTTCCTAATAATAAAAAAAATTTTTTTTATTATATAAATTATTTATATATTTTAAATTTGTAAAATGTCTAAAAAACTTTGAATTTAATTATATAATCATTAGTATTTTATATTTATTTTTAATTTTGGAATTCATCCAAAAAAAATTTCTTTTAGAATAACTCTTTTTAAATATATTTTTTCTTTTATAATCTTCATTTTTAAAATTCTTTTGGGTATAATTTCTTCAATTTTTTATTTTCTTTTAATATTTATAATTTGTTTATTTAAATTAATCTTAAGAAGATGAATCTTATAATTATTTTTCCTTAGTAGTATTGTTTATTGTAAATATTTATCTTCAAAAAAAGTTTCTTCTTGAAAATAAAAATTTTTAAAATAATTTTTTGTACCTTCAAATCTTCATTGAATAATTTATAGAAAAATTCTTATTTATTTAAATGGATTTTTTATATAATAAAAATCATTAATTTGTTTTTTATTTTCATCTTTTAATAATTTTAGGTTCTATATCTGATTTTTATAGCAACTGGATAAAGTTCTTTCCTAAATATTTTTTATCATACATTAAATGATTTATTTGATTATTTTTTTTTTATAATAACATATATTTTAAATATTTTTGAAGATTATAAATATAATTCTAATAGTTTGAAATATTGTAAAAGTTATTAATATTTTTATTTAACTTGATTTTAAAATATAAAAATTAAAGTTATTTTTTTAGGTAATCATACTTTTTATAATTGAAAATAATCAAAAATTTGTTTTTATTAAGGAAATCATTTATTTAATTGTAAAAAAAATTTTATATTTATTTAGTTATTCTTTTTCATTAAGTTTTTTTATAATTTTAAATTCAAAAATATAAGGTTTATTATTATTATAAAGATAATATTGAAAAATTTTTTATTTGATTTTTTTAAAAATAAATTATTTTTAATATAAAACTTAATGTTAAATTATCTTACCTTTTATACCTAAATTAGAATTATAATTAATATTATAAATATATGAATTGTAATTATATTTTTTGTTTATCTTTATGAGAGAGTAAATAAAAAAGCCAATTTATTTTTTAATTATCAAAGTCATTTAACTGATTTTCATATTTCACAAATGTATCATCATCAATAAAAGTTTCAAATTCAAGTAAAATTAGGAAATTATATTCTAATTCATTAAATTCTTTTAAATTTACTCCTCCAACTTTCGAATAGTATTGATTTGAATAATAATCATCTTCGTTATATTTAATTGCAAGAATCAAAGAAATTAAAATTAATCTATTTATATAATAAAAATTAAAAATTATTTTACCGGTGAATATTAAAAATTGTAAGTTGTAAATTAAATTTTTCACACAATTTATCAATATACATTAATGAAATAACTATTGTTGAAGGTTCTGGTTTGGAATATTTCATTAATCTTTTTAAATAATTCTTAATTGATATTTGAGGAGGTTTTTTACTAATAAAACATTTAAATAAATAATTATCATCCAAAATATTATGGGTATTATTTAATTCAGAATTTTCGTTTACAATTTCTTCTAAAATCTCAGATAAAATCTCTATTGTATTATTTGAAGAATGAATATAATCTAAAACTCTATTTTTGGTCTTTTCTTCTTCTTTTTTTTTTAATTCAATTGGAATATTAGGTGTAGTATCAGCCATATAATAATAAATTACTTTATTATTTAAATAAATAAAAATTTAAAATATGATTATGATGTTTTAATGAATTTGATTATTGGCTTTTAAGAAAAGATATGAATTTTTGAATTTAAATAAAATAATAAATTAAAAAGTAGTATTAAATTTTTAATAATTATAATCATAAGTTTATAGATTTAATTACGTAAAAATAATTGTTTAAATTCTATTTTATAATTAAACAATTAATTACCTAACACAACAAACTCAAAATTTCTGTTTCTAAATATTTAAACAAATCTATCACACATAAATAATTAGTGAATAGATAAAATAAATCATAAAAACAAAATATATACAACACAAAACAATAAATTTATTTATATTCATTTTCTTTATGTTTCAATTTATTTTTTTCCTCTAATTTACTTAAAATTGTATTTAATTTTTTCTTTTGACTTAAAATATGATTGTCAAATGAATTACTTTTATTTCTTTTACAAAAATCAAATTTTTTTACATTTTTTTGTTCATCTGAATCACAATATGTACTATTTGTATTAATTTCATCATTTTCATTATTTGAAGATTGCAAAAGAAAAGGGATTTTTTCTTCAAAATTTATACATTTTGGTTTAATTATTGGAACAAAATATAATGGAATTTCATAAGTTGAAACTGAATAACTCCTATAATTTCGATTATTATTCTTTTCTGAGATATTTTCTATCACTTCTTTTGTATTATTATTATATGATAATGTTTGATACATTTATTTTAAATATTATTTTTTGATATTAATATTTAATTAAAATATAACAATAAAATATATTATTATATTATTAAATAAAAAATTATTTAATTATTTAATTATTTCATTTTCAAATATGTTAAATTTATTGTTGTTGATTTAATATTTTTATGTAATATTTATCCATTTGTGCAATTTCACTTTCATTTTCTGATAAAACTTTCATTTTGTAGTTTATAGAGTCCAAAGAATTATTTCTTAAATAAATTTCTTTTGTTTTATCAATAATCTTTTTTTTTAATATTATTTTCTTTAATTGTTTTATTTTTTCTAGAATTGAAAGAGGATTTCTATCTTTCATATAAATTATTTTATCTATTTCTTCATTTGATAAATTTCTAAATTTTTCCAAAAATAATTTTAACATATATAAAATAGTTTTAATATCAAAATTTTTCAATTCTTCAAAAGCATAATTAAAAAATTCTTCTTCATTTTCAAAAGTTTCAAATTTTAAATATAATTTCTTTTTTATGTTTGTATTAATTGAAGGAAGCTTTACATCTTCTTTAAGTTTCTGAATTTCTATATTATTATTATTAACTTTTTTTTTTTGATTATTGAATAAATTTGGAATTCTAGTTGAATTTAATCTTGAAAATGTTAAATCTCTTTTCAATTGTTTTTTATCTTCATTCATATCTACAGTTCTTCTTTTACTTGTTTGAATTAATGACAATAAATTTTTATGAGTTTTTAAACTTTTAAACTTTGAATGTTTTTCATTTTCAGCATTCTTAATATTAATTAATAATTCTTTTATTTCTAATATAATTTTTTTTTCTTCTTCATCATAATATCTATATCCATCAATAAAATTATTTTTTGATTCATTTTCTTTTTCATTATTATTAATTCTATTAGAATATTCATTTTCTTTTTCATTATTATCAATTCTATTAGAATATTCATTTTCTTTTTCATTATTATCAATTCTATTAGAATCTTCATTTTTTAATAATTGATTTGAATTTTTACTATATGATTGATTATTTCCTATAGTTTTTTCTAGGTTTTTATTCAAAGTTGAATAATTTGTTTTTACAGTAAAATTATTCATTGAATTATTTCTTAATTTATTATTATAAGAAATATCTATATTAGTCCCCGTTTTTCTTATTTTATTCTCATTTTCTTTTTCAAGTTTATATTCTCCTTTTTTATTCTTATTTTCAATTTCATTTATTAAATTATCAATACAACTTTTTGTTTTTTGTAAAAAAAATAAATTTTTTTTTGATTTAGGATAAAATAATATACATTCAAACATATCTTCAATATTATTTCCTGATAAAAGGGGTTCTTGTTTAAAAATATTATTCATATTTTCATTTAATTTTGGGATTTTATGAAATCCTTTTTGTCTATATTTTATAATTAATTCTTCTAATTTTTTATAAATTTCAAAATTTTCATCATATGATTTTGAATAATTTTTTTTATATTGTTTCATATTTGAAAGTTGTTTTAAAAAAATATCATTTTCTTTTTTTAATTCTTTTATTGAAGATGTATCTATAGAAAATGATTTTAATTGTTTTTGAACCTCATTTATTCTTTTTCTTTTTTTTAATATTTGTTGTATTTTAGAATCTTTAACTAATAAATTATATCCAACTTTATCTTTTTCACTTTTTTTAACTATTGAATTGAATTTTTTTTTATTTTCATATTTTGCTCTCAAGAATTTATCAAAAAACCATTTTGGCTTTTTTTGTCTTTCGCTGTTCATTTATAATTTCATATAATTTTTGAAAATAAATAGAAATTATAATCAATTTTAAATAATTATTTGAATAATTTTTCTTTTAATTTAAAAAAACAATTAAAATTAAAAAAACAATACTAAAAATGGGTTGTGGATGCTCTGATACTAAAGAAACTGGTAACGGTGATGAAAAAGTGGATAATAACGGGGATTCAAAAATTCCATCAGACTTTAAAATAGATAATGATGATTATAATATTCCAAAAAACAAAATAGATGAAAAAGTATTAAACGATCCAAATTTAACAAAAGAACAAATTGATATAATAAAAGAATTTAATTCTAAATATAAAAATTTAAAAGGAATCCAATTATCAACTTTATCAAAATATCAAATATTATCATCTCAAGAAAATACAAGTGTAATAACAATTCAAACTAAAGAGCAATTTATTAAATGTTTAAATGAAATTAATCCTATGAGTGGAAATATTGATGAAAATCAAAAATTTATGTTAATAAAATCTAAATTATCAAAAGCTAAAACAAATGATAAAATAACTAATAAAATTTCTTCTATTCAACCTTTTAATTTAAATTTAACTCAAGTTATTCATCAAAATTATAATTTTAAAATTGAATTAAGAAGTTTAAAAAGTGGAATATTTGAGGCTTTTGATTTTAATAAATTAGATAAACCTATTTTAACAATTTTTTTTGATATCTTATCTAACAAATCAATTGAAAAAATTAAAGAAGTTAAAAAATATCATGATAAAAATAAAGGAAAAGAAAAAGATTTTTTATTTTTTCCAATTTTAAATATCTTTTTTAATGAAAAAGATAATTTAAATCCTCAAAAAAATTTTTTAGAAGTTTCCAATTTAAATGATTGTTATGTTTTATCTAATCCTAAAAATAATTCATATATAAAATTATTTCAATTAGATAGTTTAACAGATTCAAAAGTTGTAATAATAAATAAAAATAGTGAAATATCATTTATATTAAATGATAGTATTCAATTTTTAACAACAGAAGTAATAGATTTTTATTTAAATACTAGGAAATCTGAATATGAAAATAATTATTTTGAAGAAAAAGCAAAAGATCAAATTACTCATATTTTTAGAAGTGATGATTATAAAAATTATATTGAAAGTTTTAAACATGATTTTTTTATTGAAGTTTTATTTAAGGAAATTGAAAATAAAAAATATCCTGTTCATTTTCATTATATGTATAATTCAAAAGATGAAAAAAATGGGAAAGCTTTATTAAAAAAAATTAGAAAAGATTTAGATAATAATGTTAAAAAATTTTTTATTTGTATTTATGAAATAAAGCAATTAAAAGGAGAAATGATTGATGCCTTTAATTTTATTAACAATATATTTCTAAAAAATAAATTTAAAACAAATTCAGAAAATTATATTTTAAATAGTTCAATTGAAACTTTTATAGGAAATATAAAGAAAAAAAAATATTGTCTTTATTTTAAATTATTTCGAGAAGACTATAAAAATTTTAACAAAATTTTGGATATATTTTCTTCAAATTTATATAATAATCCTCAATTTGCTAATTTAGGAGTTGGTTATTCAATTATCCCTCAAAAAGATGCAAAATTAAAAATTCATCATATCAAATGTAAATTAATAAAATTATTTCAAAATAAAAATGATCAAGAAACTTATGAAGAAAATAATAAAGAAATTGAATATAAATTAGAAGATGAAATTATAGTTTTATTAAATCCTAATTATTTTGTTAATACTGAAAATGAAAAAAAAAAAATTATTAAAGTTTTTGAATTGTTAAATTTAAAGAATATTAAATTTACTATTTGTGTTTTTTCTTATAGTGATCTAGATTCTCAGAAATTAAGGTTTTTAAATTATAAACCTTTAATTTTAGAAAATTTTACTGATGATTATAATGATTTTAATTTTATTTATATTAATTCTTCTTTAATGGAAAATTATTCTTTTTTTTCTTATTATTCAGAAGATATTACATTTAAAATATTAAAAATAAATTTAGAAAATAGTCATTTAATAAATTTTATTGATATGGATAAAATAAGTATTTTTAGTATTTTAAATTATAAAAATGATATGGATTTAATTACTTATTGGGCAAATTTAAATGATATGAATTATTCAAATGAAATGAAAAATTTTGATTATAAAGATACAAAAGAAAAATATTTTAATCGTTTTATAGAATCAAATTATATTTCAGAAATTAGTAAAAATAAAATTTTTTCAAATGCAAATTTAAAAATTTCATATGAAAAAAACATGTATTTCACAAATAAAAATAATTTTTCTGATTATAAAATTGATTGCATTGGTTTTAATATTTTTTTTTCATATCAAGACACATTAAAAGATGAATTTAAATTAAATTCTTTAATTACAGAATGTAAAAAAAAAGAAAGAAAATATCCAAATATATTTACATATAATTTAAATGAACTAAAAACAAGAAATTTAAGTGTAAAAAATTCTAATTGTTCAAAGTGTAAAAAAGGAATAAATATTGATAATAATTCTTTTTTTATTTGTAAAGATTGCAAAGAAAAATTTATAATTTGTATTAATTGTTATAATGAATTATGTTATAATACGGAAGAAACATATGAAGATGATTTTATGTTATCAAGTTTGAAAATGAGTAAAGAAAAAAAAAATTCAGAACAAAAAAATAAAAAATTATTTCATGAACATCCCCTTATTTTTGTTTATAATTATAATAAAGGTTTTAAAACTTATTATTTTAAAGATATATATGATAAATTTAACAATATAAAAAAGAAAAGAAGCAATATTTCTTTATGTTCTTTTTGTGATAATTATATTTATAATGACAGTATTTGGTTAAATGTTGTAATTTCTCATATAAAAAAGAATTTAGAAAATTCTTCCAATGGGAAATTTGATGAAATTTTTGTTTGTGATAATTGTTTTGATAAAAAAGAATTTAAAAAATATATGAATGAAATTATTATTACTCATCAAAATTTATTGATTATGAAAATTTGTAATAGGATAAATTAATTTGTATAAATTAAAAAAAATTTTTTAATTTTTTGTAAAAAATTATCTAATTAAGTTTGAAAATTTAATTTTTTTTCAAGGAAAATGAGGAAAAACAAATAGAAAAGGAAAAAATAAAAAGAAAAAGAAAAAGAAAAAAAAGGAAAAAGAAAAAAAATAAGTTAAATTAATATAATATTAAATAAATATAAAATAAAAATAATAAATAACTAAATAAAAATAAAATTTTTTTATATTTTAAATTACTATAAAAAATATAATATTATAAATTGTATGAGAAAATATTATTCAATTTTTTTAAATTTTAATCAACAGAAAAATTTATTTTTTTTCTTTACTTTTTATTAAAAAAACATTATTATAAAACAAATTTAAATGGCAAATCCAGATACAAATCAAATTTTTCTGAAAGTTCATCTTTCAGAACAAGAGAAAGAATTTTCAAAATTTAAAAAGCATATAAAAAATATTATATTTAATATGTTTTTTGTTCTTTTAAAAGATAAAAAAGGAAATTTATTAATAGAGTGTTTAAGTTTATTGGTTGAATATATTCAAATATTATATTATCCTTTTGATGGATATGTAAAATATAAAAATAATTTTATTTTAGTTTGATGTTGAATGGAAAAAACATAAAAGATTTAAAGAAATAAGTTCAATAATATGTTATTTTTTAATCATAACATTTTCAAAAGGAAATAAATCAATGTATTTGACAATTTTTTATTTTTGTGTCTTTTTAAATTTAGTAATATTTTTAATATTTGTAAATGTTGCAATTCATCATTCAAAAAAAAAATATACAATAATAAATTTACCATTAAAAATTGTTAGAGCAATAATTCCATTAACTTCAAAAACTTTTTTTCTTCCAATTTTTTTTGTTTTAATGAGTGCATTTGACTGTACAAAACAAAATACAAATTTATATACAGATGAATTAAAATGTGGTTCTTTAATATATTTTATAAATTGTGGAATAGCATTTATAAGTTTATTATTATTTATGTCAGTTAATTTATTAGCAATATCAATATATTATGAATATTCTTTAGGAGGAACAAATAATATTCTTTCTAAAACAACTTCAAAACCAGATGTTTTTTTTGCAATAACAAAAATATTTGTTACAGTTATTTTCGTTGCTTTAGATGGAGATGAAGATATTCATTATATATTAATTATAACTTGTAATTTTTTTACTTTTATATCAATGTGTTTAAATTTTTATTATCCAAGATTTAATGAAGTAATATTAATTTTTATGCATCAATTTTTATCTTTTTCTTTATGGTGGGCTTCTTTTATTTTATTAATAGGTAAATTTACAAGAAATAGTGATTTTGATGCTTGTATGGGAATTTTTTTTGTAACAGAACCAATATTTTGTTTTATAATATTTTTGAAAAGTAATAAAAATATGAATTCTTCCATTAATAAAGTATCTAATATAAATTCTTCTCCTTCAGAATTATTACAAGAAATAAAAACATTAATTTATTTAATTGAACATAAAGATTATGATAGAAATGCTTATGTAACTTTAAAAGGTTATATTACTATATATGAAGAAAGATGTACTTTAAAAGATTGTCCTTTAAAAAAATATAATAATTCAATTAAATATGGAAATGATGGAAAAGCTTTTTTATTTCAACATATTGAATTACTTTTTTCTTTATCTTTATCTAAATATCCAAATTCAGTAGAAATAAGATTTTCATATGCTTTATTTTTATTACAAAAAATGAATAAAAGAAAACATGCAAATGAATTATTAAAAGATATTGAAGAATTAAATCTTTCTTTAGAACAAGAATTTACTGTTTTTAGATGTAAAAAATTAATTGAAGATGAATTAACAGATTTAATTGGAGAAGATTCAGGAAATTTAGATATAATAAGAGAATTAGAATATAAAAATTTAAATGTTAGATTTAAAAATTCTATTAATAATGCTTCTAATTTATATATTGATTTTTGGAGTCAATTATTATCTTCTCATTCAAGTGGTTCTGAAGATTTAACAAAATTAAATGAATGTGGAACTAAAATTAATAAAGTTGTTCAAGAAATTAATGATATATTTGAAAAAATGCAAAAAATTAAAAATAATGATTATGAATCAATTAAAATTTATTCTGATTTTACAAATGATGTTTTAAATGATAAAGAAAAAGGTTTAAAATATAAAATAATGATAAATGAATTAGGTGATTTAATTGATGTTCCTCAATCAAATGAATTTGATAATAATAGTATAAATATTTTAAATGTAAGTGATAAATATCAATATATAATTGTTTCTGGAAATGAAGATAATTTTGGTATTATTAAAAATATTTCTTTAAGTGTTACTCAAATTTTTGGTTTTGAATATGGAGAATTAGTTGGTAAAAATTTGGATATTATTATGCCAGAAATTTTTCAAAAAGAACATAAAAAAGTATTAAAAACTTGTATAAATGATTTTAAAAGAAAATATATTGAAGAATCAACAAAAAATAAAATAGAACCAAGAGATATAATAACTTTTGGAAGAAATAAATCAAAATATTTAATTGAATTAAATTTAAAAGTAACTTTAATTCATACTGAAAATCATGAATTATTTTTTGCTGCTTCAATTTCAAAAGAACATGTATTTTATCATTCAAATAATACAAATAATGATAAAAATGAACAAACTTCTTATGTAATGACAAATAATAAATTAATAATACAAAATTTTTCTGCAAATGCAATTTCTTCTCTTGGTCTTAATTCAGGTGTAATTAATAATAATGTTGAAATTACTTATTTAATAAAACAATTTTATGAAGATTTTTTACATGCTGCTATTGAAAATGGTCAATTAACATCAGAACAAAAATTAAACATTAAAAAAAATATTTTAAATAAAAAATTTAAAAATCCAAATAATATTATTTGGAGAAAATTAGATGGAAGTGATTCAAAATTTAATTCTTCTAGATTAATAGATTTAAAAAATTCAATTTTTCCAAAAACAAAAACTTTGGCTTTAAATAATAATAATTATAATGATGATTATTTTTGTTTAACAGTTAATGATTTAATTATAAATAAAAAATTAGTAGGATATATTTTTAAATTTGAAAAATCATATCATTCAGTTTTAAACTCATCTAAAGTTTTACCTTTATCTCCAATAGTAAAAAAAAAAAGTTTTAAATATACAAATACAACTTCTTATAAATATGATTCAAGAGAATCAGCTCAATTACCTTCAATTAATGTAAATTATATTATTCAAAATAGTATTCCTAAATCTAATTTAGATATTGATCAAAATTTTATTCCAAATTCTACTTTTAATTTTAAATTAAATATTGATGATTTAACTTATCAAGGAAATGATGAAATTGGAAAAGATTCTTTAAGAGAATATATGAGAGAACAAGTTATGAAAGAAATAGAAGAAGAAAATAAAAGAAGAGAATTAAAAAAAAAAAGAGAAGAAGAAGAAGAAGAAGAAGAAGAAGATGATGAAGATGAAGATAATGAAGATAATGATGAATCTAATCAAAGTTCTTCTAATATAAATGGTAAAATTATCACTGAAAAAGATCTCAATATGAATATTACTAATAATGTTAAAACTTTATTTAGTAAAACTAAAGTAGAAGATGAATATTATAAAGTTAATTATTCTAAAATTAAATTTATGAAATATGATTATTCTAAAAATATTTTAATTGAAATTAAAGATTATGAAAAAGTATCTCAAGTTGAAAAAAGAATGCAAGATAATAGAGTAAAAGAAGGAGAAGAAAATAATAATAATCAAGAGAATATTAATTTAAATCAAAATTTTTCTATAAATACAAACCAAAATTTAAATAATATTATAATAGGAAATGATACAAATGTAATAGAAAATCCTTTAATTAAAGAAATTGAATATGCATTAAAAAAACAGGAATCTCAAGAAAGTATTTCATTATTAAATAGAATGTCATTTCTTGTTTTTATTCAATTAATTTTAATTGGATGTATATCTTTATATTATATAATATATGCTTCAAATAAATTAAATGAAATAGGAAATTTAATCACAAATTCTTATAGATTATTAATATTAAATTCTGTTGGTGTTTATTATGTAAAAGAATTAGTTTTATTAAATAATGAAAATTATACTTTAATTCCATCTAAATCAAGTAGAGAAAATTATACAGAAACTATTTTTAATCAGACAATGTCTTTATTTGAGGAAAGTCATCAATTAATTTCCTATATAACTTCAACAAATTTAGATTTTTCATCAAAAAATAATAAAATTATTAATGAAGATTTAATAGAGACAGAAAATATTGTTTATCCAACTTTAACAATTAAAGATATCAATGCAACAATGCAAACTGCTTTTATTGAATCAGTAACAGCTTTATTTAATATTGTAACAAAAGATATTCATTTAATTATTCCTACAGAGCAAGATACTTTTTTTTATATTAAAAATTGTTTAAATATATTAACTATTTCTTATAAAAAACAAGGAGAAACATTTATGGATGAATTACATAATATTATTAAAAATATTAAAATTATTTGGATAATTCAATATATTTGTTTTTTTTTAATTATAATTTTCTTATATTTTTTGATAATTTATGCTTATAATAAAGTAGCAAAAAAAAAGCAAAGTTATATTGAAGTTTTTTTTGAAATAAGTGGAAATGTAATAAAAAATTTACTTGATAAATGTGAAAATTTTAGTAAAAAATTACATAATGAAGAAGATGATTTTAACAGTTCAATTTTATTTTATGATGAAACAGATTTTAATGAAGAAACTTTAATAACAAAGGAAAATACAAATGATAATAATAATAATAGTACTAATAATTATAAATACCAAAGAGGAAATAATAAACTTCAATCTTCAAAAATTTTTAAAATTCGTTTCGGAAGCTTTTTATCTTTAATAATGGTATTTTTTACTATTTTATTTTGTTTATTTTATTTTTATTTAAATCAAATAGTGACCAATGAAACATATTTCCAAAAAGAATTAATAATTGAAAATGCATTTTATGAAGTCTTTAATGCTTTAAGAGAATATTTATTTGATTTAAATTCAACAGTAAATTGCCAAAATTCATTAGATAGATTAAATAATTTATTAGAAGACATTTATATAATTAGAAAAAATTCTTTTTCTTATATGAATAAAGTTAGAGGTGCTTTACCTTATAATTTTATATCAAAATATAATAATTTATTAAAAAAACCTCCTTGTTATTTTAGGACAGATGAATATTTTTCAAGTGATGAAGAATGTTTATCATATATGAATGAAGCAACAAAATATGGTTATTTAATTATGAATTCTTATTTTATTGAAGAAATTAGATTTGTTAAACAACTTTATGATGTAATTATTGATATAAATTCTCCTATTGTTAATTTAACTTTAACTGGTTGTGAATCTTTTTTTCAAAATTGGCAATTTGATGAAGAAGAATATGAAAAATATAAAGATAATAATCCTATTAATTTTTTTAATTTACCTAATGTTTCTGATTTAAATATTATGATGTCAAGTTTAATGATACCTTTATTTATCCAATTAAAACAAATTACTATTGATGTTATAACTAAATATTTAGATGATGCTCATTTTAAATTTATTTTAATGATTATTATTTATATTTGTGTTATCATTATTGGATTTATTCTTATTTGGATTCCTTTTGTAAGAAATTTAAATTCAATTATTTATAAAACTAAAAATATGCTTTCTATTATTCCTAAAGAAGTTCTTGCTAATTTATCTAATATTGATAAATTATTGGATATGGAAAAAACTAATATGAATGGGAATAATAATCAAAACCATCAAAATTAAAATTAATTATAGATATAAAGGTTTTTTATAGATAGTTTTTTAAAAAAAAATTAATATAGTAATATAAATAAAAATTATATATCAAAATAATTAAAATTTTTATTATATTATATGATTATATTATTATTTTTTTATTTTATAATTAATAAAAGTAACATATTTTGCAACTAAGATAAATGAAGTTAAAATTTATAATTTCTACAAAGATAAATAATTGAAAATAAATGAACATATATGCTGTTTAATGATTTCTGATAATAGAGATGTATAATAAATAAAAATATAAAGTTATTTGGAAGGAAATAAATTATAATTTAATTTTTTGGAAAACAATAAATAATAATATATTTATTCAAAATTTGACTTTTGATATTTAAAAAAATCATGATTTATTTTTACTTAAAATGTATCGCAGTAATACAAAAGAAAAAAATACTGATAAAAAACCAAATTTATTTCAAATTTTACCAAATAATAATAATAAAATAGAAAAAGATAAAAGAAAAGAAAATAAAAAAGAAAATGAAAAAAAAATATATAATGAAAAAATAAATATAAATAATATAAGTTCGAGTGATTCAGAAAGTGACAAAAACCATCATTCAAATCATCATCACTATCATAAAAGAAATAATCATTTAGGATATAATGAATATGACTATTTATTAGGAAAAATAGAAAAAATAATCAAAAAATCTGAAAAAAATATAAAAAAAAAAATTGAAGGATTTGAGAATTCAAAAAAAGAATTAAATGAAAAAATAACAGAATTAATAAAATTATTAGGAAAAAAAAGAGAAAGAGAATCAAATTATTATTCAAAAAAAGAATTAGATGAAAAAATACAAGAATTAAGAAAATTAGAATTAAAAAGAGAATTAAATAATGAAAATTTCTTTTATGATAATTATTTTATAAAAAAAGAAAATATAGATAATGAAGAATTTGAAAGAATGGATGATAGCTATTATAATTCATATGATAAGACAGATCCTAATTCATATTATGATTTTGATAATAATAAATTTAATGATTTAGAAAATAATAATAATAAGAATGAAATTTCTAATGATTTAGACATTAATAATAATTTAGAAAATCAATTAGCTCGATATTTTTTAAAAATTGATAATAATCTTTTTTATGGAATACCTAAAAATTCAGAAATTAAAATTAATAAAAATAGAATTCTTTATGAAAATAATAAGAAAATATATATTATAATAGGAAAGGAAAAAATTCAATTGAATAAAAATTTTAAATATACATTTAAAATAAATAAAAAAGGAAAAGGATTCTATGTAGGAATCTTAAATCTAAAAAAAATTATTCAATATCAATTTAGAATCAACAATTGTAAAAAAAAATCAGGATTGTTGATATCATCAGGAAGTTCATTATATAATTCTTTTTCTGAAAATAATATTAAAAAAACAAGTTTTCCTATAATTCAAAATGGAAATGATATAATATTTGAATATAATCAAAATAATGATTTTATTAAAATTATTTATGATAATATAAGTTGTCAAATACAACTTGATTTTAATAAAATTAATAATGAAGAATTTAGAATAGGAATTATTTTAAATGGTAATGTTGATATTGAATTAATAAAAAATTATTAAACATAATAAAGAATTCTTCAAATCATTGAAATAAATGAATTTAAAGATTTTAATCAATAATTATTATTATTATTAAATAACTTAATTTATACAAATTATCATATTTTAATAATATTTTTTTATTCATTCATTTATTCAAATTAAACTATATTTTTATTCTTATTGTTTGAGTTATTTTTAGCCAATATGTGAATTTGGAGTATTTTAATAATTTTTTTTACTATAGAAAAAATTTATGAGTTGAATTTTATTTCTTCTTTTTATATTTATTTTTAGAATTTATTAAATTTATTTGATTTTTTAAATTATTATGATAAAAAAAGCTTATATTTTCTTTATGAATAATTAATTAGAATTAAATTGAAATAAATACTATTTTTTTTAATTTAATTTTTTTATTTTTCGATTATTTTATTATTTTTAAAATGAAATTAAAGAAATTATAAATTAAGCTAATTTCCAATAATGAATCATTTATATTTTTAAAATATTTACCTTTATTTTAATGATTTTTATCAAATTATATAAATAATCAAATATTCAGATTTATAAGCTTATTTTTTTTTAAATTGTTATAAAGTGTTATTAAATTATGTATTTCATTTTTTCAATTTATTGTTTCTATTTCTATTAATTATAAATAAGTTCTTTTTAATTGAAATTATTTTAGATTTTCGTTTGTAATTCATTTCATTCTTCTTTTCATTTGTTCTATGTGTTTGGTTTTTTGTAGAATTTTTGAAATATGGAATATCATTTTTTTTGGTTGTATAAAGTATTTATATGTCAATAATTATTTTTTAATTATTATCATTATTAAATGACGACTTTTCAGAAATTTCCTATTAAGGTGATAATATATATAATAGCAGTGTTAATTGCTTTAATCTTAGATTTATATATTTATTGTCTTTCAAAGAAAATAATATCGAAAAGAAGTATATTACATTTTTGTATATTTAATATGATTTTCTCAAATTTATGTCATATATTGTTTTATTCAATAAACTTTTTTAATCCTTCTCCTGAAAATTCATTAATATGTGTATTACAAGCAATTTTAATAAATTCTTTACCAATAACAACAGATTTTTTTATTTTATCACTTTCAATTATTTTATTATCATCTATGATTTGTAGTATAAATTATCACAAAACACCTAAAATAATAAAATATATGATAGCGGTTTTATTGTATGCTATTCCATTTATGATATTTAAATATTTAATTAAACACAAAAATGAAAAATCAGGTTTTAATGAAGTTTTTTGTTATTCTTCAGATGATAGTATAAATGAAGATAAAAAATATGTAATTATTGCTGGTTATTCAATAAGAATTGTTGTAATTCTTCTTACTTTATTTTCTTTTTTTTCTTTATATTTATATATAAGGAAGAAGAAACATACTTTATCTTCAATAAAAATATTTTTTATTAACTTTATTCAAATTATTTTTGGTCTTCCTCCAATTTATATTAGAGTAAAACAATTTTTTAATTTTAATACATATGAACCAAAAGCTACTGAAATGTGGATTATTTGTTTTTCTTATTCTTTGGCAGGAATTTGTTATCCTTTAATCTTTGCTTTTATATCAGGATTATTTAAAAATAATGAAGAAAATGAAAAAAATGAAGAACTTGACGAGTTTTTCTGTCAACCTTCACTTATATCAAAATGAAATCTAATTTTTTTGGCTTTTATTAAATAATAATTGATTTTTAAAATTAGATATATATTTTTATTAATTTTAAACAAAAATAAAAATCCATTTTTATTTCATAAATAATTTTTATAAAAAAAATTTATAATATAAGAAAAAAAAATTTAAAATATATAAGGTATTCTAAAATGAATTCAAATAATTATTTTTATAAAATAATTATTGTATCATTGATTAGAAAAGAATTCCAAAGAAGTAATCCATAAATATAAAAAATAACGTTATTATTTGAAAAATACTTGATGAGTATAATTCTTTTTCAAAATGTTCATTATTTTATTAGTCCTTCATATTGTTTATAACAATTTCTTCCTGACTTTATTACTTTATATTTTAAATCCCAATGATTTTTCCTTATTTTTATTAATTTACTTTTTTTTGAAGATATTTCAGAATAAAAATTTTGATAATAATCCATAAATTGTTCATATTCATCAGGACATTTTTTGTTATAATCATTTTTGACTTTCCTTAATTCCTGAAATTGTTTTTTCATTTTAATCAATTGTCTTCTTATTTTTTCTTTATAATTATCTTTTCTAGTTCCATTTTTTTCTCCATGTCTATTTCTATTATCACAATATAATTCTTTATTTTGCTCCATTTTTGCTTTTTAAATTTAAAATAAGTTTTCACTTTATATATGATGAGTTAAAAAAATTAATAAAATCTGATATATAATATTTTTTAATGAATAAATAATTTTTTTTATTTTTTTATTTTATGAAAAATATTTTAGGAAATTATAAATTTATTTTTTCTATAAAATAATCAAAGCATGATTTTTACATTTAAACTCGTTTATCTTGTAAAATGAAAAAAAAATTGAATGAAAAATAAATAAATATACTAACAAAATCTTAAATAAAAAATATAAAATAAACACAAAAAAACAAAAAGTAAAATCCAATTATCTCCTTCTTTTTTTTGAAATCTTTTATTAAATTATCAAAGAAAATATTGAGCTATCTTATATTATTTATTAAATTTATATAATAAAATATCTTTATTTTTATAATATCTATTTATTAATTATTTTTAAATCATTTAATAATTTAACTAAAGTTCCATATCCAAGAAAATGATTAGTATTTATAGTAGAATATATTAAATCACCATTTGAATAAACTTCAAAAGCCCAAGAATATTCATATCTTTTAATTAAATAATAATGAATAAAAAATATTGCACCAGCTAACATCATCCTTGTTTGAGTTAACATTTTTAATAATAAATCTGAAAAAAGAGATTTTATACTTTCTACTTTATCAAAAAACATTATAAATACACATAAAATAATTTGATTTATTAATAAAAGTTTTGCAATAATATGGTCAAAAGTACTAATTTCAAATTCAGCACCATAAATATTTAATGATGAATAATTACCATTTAAATATTTTGAATATGAAATAAATTTATCTTTATATAATTTTGGATCATAAACTATTGTTATATTTGTTTTTTGCTTTCTTTTTGGCATTACATCTTTAAATTCATCATCATCATCATTTATATTAATATTTCTTTCTTTTAATTGAAATTCTGTTATAGAAGAAATATTAATATCTTCATTTGTTCTGTTTAATGAATTATTATAAATATTTTGCATATCATTTATCGATTTATATTCATTTTCAACTTCATCATAATAAGATTCTGATTTCCTTCTAAGAGTAATTTTTTTTTTCTTTTTTTCAAAAAAATTTCTATATATAATATCAATTAAAAAAACTCCAATAATTATAATAATATACCATTTCATTTAAAAAAATATGTAATATGAAATAAATAAATAAAATTTTATTCTATTTTTAATTATTTAAAATATTAATAAAATATTTATCATTTTTGAATATATTGATTTAAAAATATATATTAAAAAATTGTATAATGAATATTTTTAAAAAAAAATTATAAGTTTTGCATATTATTTATGAAATTAACTAAATCATCTAATTTATTATTTAATCTATTATATTCTTCTTCATCTTTTTTTTGGATTCTGGAATTTATTTCTAATAAAGATAAATTATTATTATTTTTTTGGGGTGTATTATTATTACTAAATTTATTTGATAAAAATTCTTTTTCTTGGAAAGGTTTATAAACAAAATTATTATTATTATCATTCAGAAAATCAAAATTGTTTTTATTTGTAGGTTTATATTTATTATTATTTTTTGAATATTTTTTTCTAGGGAAAGTAGAATAATTTGAAATATTTGAATTATTATAATTTATATTTTGATTGTCACTTTCATAATTTTTCATATCTTTAATTGTGGAATATGGTGTATTTCTCATATTTTGATAATTATTAACATTATCTGAAGTAGTTATATCATAATTAGGATTTTTCATTATTGTATTTTTTTTATTTTGATGAATTTTTTGATAAGAAATATAATCACTATCTTCAAAATTATCATTCTTCATATTTTGAATATAACTATTATCAACAGTATTTAATTGTGAAGTTTCATTTATTTGATTATTAATATAATAAAAATTATTCTTTATTTTATTTTGATTATTTATTTTGTTTTGTTTTGGAGGAGTTTTTTCTTTTCTATAATTAGTAATAATTCCATTTGAAAGTGGTGCATTAGCTTTTAATAAATTTTCTCTATTAATTATAGTTTTAATACCATTTTTCATTGGTTTTGCCTTAATATATCTATCATCAATATCTTCAATTTCTTTAATTAAATCATCAATAGAAATTCTATTTTTTCTATTATATAATAAGCACATATTCATTAAATTAAAAATATTATTTTTTATAGTTACCATTGAATTATGACCAACTCCATTTTCATCAAAATCTTTATTATTTATTAAATCTAATAATCTTATTTTATTTTTCAAATTATTATCAGTACTTTGTAAAATAGAATATTCTTGTCTTGTCATATAATCAACATCAGAGTATGGAGGAATACCTAAAATTTCTATATTTTTTTTCATTTTTTCTCTTGAAGAAAATGCTTGAAAAATTGGACAAACAACAAAAAACATTTCAGATAAAATACAACCTATACTCCATATATCATTATATATTCCTGCTTGTAAATCTTCATTTATTACTTTTTCTATATAACAATATTCTGGACTCATATACCATAAATTACAATTATCTTCAAATGAATTTTCACAAAGTTTAGAAGGACCAAAATAAATTTCATATGAATTTGTACTAAAATAAATATTATTTGGAGTTAAATTTAAATGTGAAATTTGCTTTTTTGTATGAATTATTTGTAATTTTTTCAAAATATTTAAAAGTAATTTTATATTTATTGTATATTCGACTCCTTTAGTTTCATTCAAATAAAATGAAAGAGTTAATAAATTAAATTCTGTTTTATATGTTGATTTTGTATATTCACTAATATATAAATTATATAAATCTTTATTTATTTCTTCCAACCATAAATTTTCAACAAGTAATAAATTCTCTTCTATTAATTTAACTGTTGACATTAATCTTTTTTTAAAATTTGGATTTGAAACTAATGAAACATTCATTATTTTTGTTATTACAACTCCAAAATTTTTTTCCTTTGTTATTGCATAAATTTTATTGATATTTTTTGAAAATGTTACTTCTTCTTTTATCATATATAGATTATTAACATATTTTTCATTTCTTAATAAAGTTAAAATTATTTTATCTTCTTCACTCTTTGAAAAAATTTCTGTATTAAATGAAATTTTTTCCTTTGATTCTTTTGACATTAAATAAATAATTTGAATAAATTTAAAAAAATAAAAAAAATATTAGATGTTAAATAAAAATAACTTATTCTATTTCTTTATTTAATACATTTAATATTATTTTAATAAAATTAAAACTTGTATTATATAAAATGTTATTTCTTTTTATATTTAAATTATAAACATCATCTAAATATTTTACATAATAATACATTAAAATATTTGTATAAATTAATCTTTTTTTTGAATAAAAATTTAAAAAAACATCAAAATATTTTTTGTCAAAATTTTCTAATCCAATTAAAGGACCAACTATCATTCCTACAATTGCAGCATTTGTATCAGTATCTCCTCCAAAATCACAAATATCAAAAATAATATTATTATAAATTTCTTTTAAACTCATTTTTTCTTTTTGTTCATCAAATACATTTAAATAATATAAAGTTAAATTAAAAGCATGCATATAATATCCCATTAAATAACTTAAATTACCAAAATAATTTTCTTTTTTAAAATTTTTATCTTTAAATTGTATTAAATTGTCATTAAAGAAATTTTGTAATTTATATTCATATTGATTGTTTTTATTATTAAAAGTATTATGTGAAAATAAAATTTTTGTTTTTTCTAAAATTTCTTTTCCTGAAATTTTTTCTTGAAAAGAACATAAACCCATAAAAATAAAAATTGAAGCTGCAACACTATTTTCCTTATTTGGATGTGTTAATTGACTATCTTTAGCAATTTGAATATATATTTTATTATATAATTCAAAATATTTTTCACATGATTGAGTTTTTAAAATTTCAATAATATAATTTTTATTTGCCATATAAAACCAAGATAAAATAGGAGAAATTCTCATCAAAAGACCATTTGCTAAAGATTGATGATTTTCATTATAAATTTTATTTTTAATTTCTTCTGAAAAAATAATATTATCAGTGATTTTAATATTATTTAAATTTAAATGTTTTAAAGCATTTCTAGTAGTCATTCCAATATCTAAAGGATGAGAATAGTACCAAATAACATAATAATAATAAAGTAAATGTTCATTAATTTGATTATAATTTATATTATCCATTATTGCAAATGATTGAGACATTGCCATTTCTGAATCATCTGTAATTTGTCCTGGTTTAAATATTCTAAAATTATTTTCATCAAAAATTGATAAATGATTATTTTTATTAAATGAACTAAATTCACAGAAACTTCCCATTGAATCTCCTAAAAATGCTCCATATATTGATGATAATGTTTTATATATATCTTTATTCTTTGATTTATTCTCTATTATTGAATATAATTTTTGCTTTATTTTTTTTATATTTTTCTCAAAAAGAGTAAAATTTATAGTTGATTGATTTGAAAATAAATTTAATAAATATTCAGTTTGGAGCTCTGGATTTTTTTTTATTGATTCTAAAGTATATTTGTTTTCTATTTCTTTAGGATTGTCTGTGGGAAATTTTTTTTCATTTTTTTTATTTATATTTGGAGTATTATAAAATTGGATAAAATAAATAAATAACAAAATTACTATTAATAATAATCCAAAATAATACCAACATTTTGATTTATTAACTTTTTCTTTTATTTTATTTTCTTTTTCTTCCTTCTGAATTTCAAAATAATTCATAAAAAATATTTTTAAATTAAATATATTCAAAATATTATATAAAATTTTGATAAAAATAATTATAAATAAATTATTTTTTATCAATGTTTAAATAGGCTTTTAATATTTAAATTACTTAAATATAATATTTAGCTCCAAATTTTAATTTTACAATCCATACTTCCAGAAGAAGCAATTTTATATTGGCCATTAATAGCAACAACTTTTAAATCATAAATTGTCCATTCATGGACATTATCTTTTCTAGAAATTTCAATTAAATCATTATTTTCATCATTTAATTTAAATTGAATAAAACAATAATCAGGAAAATTATTAGTACTAATAGTTACACCAGCTAATAATGTATTATTAGGTAAAAATGCTAAACTTTCAATTCCACATTTTTCAACATTAATAATATTAATAATTTCCATTTTTGAAATAGAAATTAAATATATTTGTCCAGTTGAACCAATAAATAAAACTTCATCATTCATTAAAGCTAAATTATTATATAATCTTGTTGGAATATTACTTATTTCTTTAATTAAAGAAAAATCTTCAATATTATAAAAATGAAGAGTTTCATTAGAAATATGTGCTACAAATATTTTTTCACTTACTTGTAATAATCCATAAATATTTTCTCCAATTTCAATTTTTTCAACAATATTATATAAATTATCTTCATTTTTTGCCCAAATATCAATACTTTCGCAATTACATGAAATTATAAATTGATTTATTTCAATTATTTTATAAACACAAGAATTACATTCAATTTTTTGAATTTCTTCATATGATTTCTCATTTATAATTTTATTTATTATAATATTATTATCATTTGAACATGAAGCAATATTTCCATCTGATAATTCTAAAATACATCTTATATCTTTTGAATGGGCTTTTATTAATATTATTTGACTAAAATATCTTGATTCATAAATTCCAATAGAACCTGTATTAAATCCAATTGCAAAATTTCCATTTTTTAATTGTGAAAAACAATAATTATAATGATTTGAAGTAATTATATTATCTTCATTATAATCTTCTATTTTTAATTTCATTGGCATTTTATATAATAATTCTTTTTTTGATTGAATTTTTGATTCATCTTTTGTTTCACTATCATTTTTAGATAAATTTGTGTAAGAATTTTTCGAAAATTGCTCTTCTAAGTTCATATTATTATTTAAAAATAAATTATTAGATAACATTTCAACATTTTTTAATAAATTTTGAATAGAATTTCCAATTCTATTTATTCTATTTTCTGAATTATCAAATTTACTTATGATTTCATTATTTATTGACATTAATTTTGAAAATTTTTTTTTTAAATCATTATTGCTTAATGTAAGAAATTCAACTTTTTTTTCTAATTTTAATATTTTTTTCTCTGAATTTTCATCATTTTCTTCTTCTTCTTCATCATCTGAAAACAATTGTTTTTTAATAAGTTCAAAAATAATTTCACTTTTTTTTTTTAAATATACAATAGTTAAAATAATTTTTATTTTATTTCCTTCATTTAAAAGTTTAATTGAATCTAAAAATTCATTTAAAGCTTCAAGTATTTCTTCAGAATTTTCAGCTCCTTTTAAATATTTATGTTTATTTTTAACATCATCATAATTTAAAATTGTATTATACATTATATCTTCATCATCTATTTGAGTACAAGTAATTTCAATTTTATCTGTTAAAGCTTGAAATATTACTAAATATTCAATTTTATTAATATCATTAACTTTAATCTCAAGTTTATCGATTTTCTCCTCTTCATTTGGAGTCTCGTTTACTTCAGACATTTTAAAATATTCGTAAATATAAATTAATTATTTATTTAAAAAAAAAAATAATCGTAAAAATAAGATAAATTTTCATTATACATTCAGAATATATATAAAAATATAAAAACATTTATATAATTAAATATTCTCACATATATAATTTTCTATTATAATTAGAAAAAGTGGAAAATAAGGAAATAAAAGTATAAAAATAAAAGGAGGAACACATGAGAAAATAATTTTAAATAAAATATTTAATAAATGATATATCTTATTTTTAATCATATTACTAAAATTTTTTTTCCCTTTATTTAAATAATTTGTTGAAGTAGTTATACTTTTAAAATTTTGAATAGTTTTATTATTTTGGATTTCAAATTTATTTGAGTTATTTTCATTAGGAAATAAATGATCAATAAATAAAAAAAGAAAAACATACATTACAACTAAAATCATAAAAAAAGTTACAATAATAAAACCAAAATTACCAAAAATTTTTATTAATTTTTTTTTATCAAATCTATATGAATTTTTTTTTTGCCATAAAAATAATCTATAATTTTTACAACATTTATGGTTATAAATATTAAAATGATCAGTATCAACTTCTTTAAAACAAAATTTACAAATTCTTTTAAGACAATTTAAACATTTTAAATGATTACTTAAAGTTTTACCAAATAAACAAGGTAACGTACAACAAGGACAAACAGTATCTTTAAATAAAGTATATATAATAAATTCTTCTTCATTTTTAGTAACAACTAAAACATTTTTTTTAGAATATTTTTGTAAAATAGAATTTAATTCAACTTTAGTAATTCCTTTTCCTAAAGTAGAATTTAAAGTTGATTTTTTCATTGAGCCTTTATTCATTGAAGACATTGTTGTTTTTCCTTTTATAAATATTTGATTATTTTTATTCTCTTTATTACATTTACCATATATTAATCGTTGATAATGATGATTTGAAATTATATTTTTTAAAAATTCTTTATTATTTATTTCTTTATTACATTTAAAAAAAGGACATTTTATTATAATATCACCCATTTCTATTAAATTTTCATAATAATTTTTTGCACATGTATAACAAAAACTATGTTTACAATTTTCTAATAAAATAAATTTATTTGAAGGTTTTAATAAATCACATATATTACAAATTTGTTGTGTATACTTTTTAAAAAGTCTTTGATTATTATTATTTATTGATATATCATTATAATTTTTTTCATATGTAATATTTGTTCTATAATCATTTCCTTCATTATTGTCATTTATTATTTTGAAATTTTCTAAATCATTTTTTTTACAAACTTGAGTTTTTAAATTACTCATAAATAAATTTGAATTATAAGTATTGCTTTTATTAAAAAAATAAATACCATTTTTTTTTTTAAAATTTTTTTCAAATTCATCATCAATAGAACTTGCTAATTGATAAAAAGATTCTTTATAAGGATTTGTAAAAGTTGATAATTTACATTCATTTTGAGAATATAATAATAAAAGTTGTTCTTTAAATTTTTTAATATCATATTTTGAATTTGTTACGCTCTCAAATTTTTTTCTATATAATGAAAAAGAAAAAATTTTGCCTTTTGCTTCAATAAATATATCAGTTTTATTTTTATCTGAACCTTGTTTTTGTCTTGCTTTTTTAAAATGAAGCATAACTTTATCTTGTATATTAACTGTTTCTTGAAAAGTTTTAGATTTATAATCTTGTAAATTTTTCTCATTTATCATCTTAAATCAGTCACAAAATTTATTAAAAAACAAATTATTTTATTAAATTATAATTAAATGATTAAGTTTATTTCTCTAATTTTCTTTTTTTTTAATTTTATTGCTTCTAAATCTAATTTTCAGTCTCCAAGTTTAAAAGAAATTTATGAGAAATTGATTGAAAAGTTTTTAATTCAAAATAAAGAAGAATTATATTATGAATATGAAAGATATGAGATTACTTTATTTAATATTACCTTATTAAATCCTGTAGAATCAGATGAACCTACTTATTCAGAAAATGAAATTGAAATCAATGATTTAGTATTTACAGTAATGACTGTTTTAGATTGTAACATTTACAATTCTATAAAAGATTATGTAATAAAAAATTTTTTAATTGAAATTAATGTTGAGAATTTAAAATTAAAAGTCTATCATAATGAAGTTATTATTTCAGAATTTAAAATTTCTAATAATTTTATATCTAAATCATATGATATAATGTATAGTAAATATTTTAGAGAATTTCAAAATGATATAAATAATCTTCAAAGTATGATCTCACAAACCTTAAAAAAGTTAATTAAGTCTAGAATAACCACACTTTTAAATAATATATAAAAAAAAAATGAAATTAATATATAAAAAAGAATGAAATAATATATATTAAATAAAAAATAATTTTTAATCCTATTTGAAAAAATGATAATAAAAATAATATGTATGAAAATTCTTCAAAAGCATATTTATATTATCAAAGAGGAAAACAAAAATTAAATCCAGGATGCTGTGCGGCATTATTTTCAAATACTGAAGAAAGAATAGAAGAAGCATTAAATAGTTTTAAAGAAGCAGGAGATTTATATATTTTAGATAAAAATTATAAAGAAGCTTCAAAATGTTTTATTGAATGTGCTTTAATTAAACAAGTAAATAAAGAAAATCCTTGTGAATATTATGAACAAGCTTTATCTTGTTATAAAAAATTAAATGATTATAAAAATTATAATGATATTTTAATTAAATTAATTGATAATAATCTTACTTTTGCTAATTTTATTTATAGTGGAAAATATTCTATGAAAAAAGCTGAATTAAATGAACAACAAAATAATATTAATAATGCAATTATAGATTATGAAAATGCTTTAAAATATTTCCAAATGGATAAAAGTTGTTTAAAAAGTGATATTGCTAAATGTTCTTTAAAAAAAGCTGATTTATTAATTTTAAAAAATACAAATAATTTAAATGAAGAAATTGAAGAAGCTATGGCAATTTATGAAGAAATTGGAGAAAAAAATATAGAAAATAATGGAATGACTTCTTATGTTATTAATGGATACTTTAAAAATGTGATATGTCAATTATATTATAAAGATGCTTTAAGTGCTATTGCTTTTTTACATAAATTTCAAGATAATTGTATAGAATTTAAAAATTCAAATGAAGGAGTTTTTTTAAATAAATTAATTAAATTTTTTCATGATGAAGATGATGAAAATGATTTAATTTCCGTTGATAATTTACTTGATTTATTTCAAGAAAATAAATCTAAATTAAATAATATTGAAATTGATTGGCTTAATTTAATGATGAGTAAACTTGAGGAAAAAATTAAAGAGATTATTAAAAATAGACCTAATTTTGCAGAAGATGAAGATTTTAAATAAATATTTATTCAAAAACTAATTTAAATATATAAATTGTTTTCCATAATTAAAAATAATCAAAATTATGATAATTTATTTAAATTAAAAATCGATTTTTATATTATTGAAAGAATTATAAAAATATATATAAGAACTATTTCTAAATAAAGAATTATAAAGTAGTCTTTTTAAAAAAATTAGAAGATAATGATTTTTTCATTTTATCTCTAATTAAATCATTTTTAAAATTATCATATATATACCGATATTTCTTATTTTTTTTTGAATTTTTATTTTCCATTTTTAAAGTTATTTTCTTATTCTTTGTTATAAAAAATGTTTTAAATATATTATTAATTATATCATTAGATTTTTTAGAATCATTTATTTCTAAATCACTTTTTTTTGATAAATTTTTTTTATTGAAATTATTTATTATTTTAGGAGTTAAAGAAAGATGTTTTCTTTTTTTTGTTTTATTGAAGAAAGATTCTGCAATAATTCTCTTAAAAGGATTGTTTTCAATATATTTTAAAAAACTCATATTTTGATTAATCAGATAATATTCAAAATTATTTTTACTTTCTTTATTTTTTGAATAATTTAAATTAGGAAAATAACAATCTCTTTGACTAGTTATTTGAGGAAGACAATTTGAATATAATTGTTTTTTTAAAATAGAATAATCTCTAAAATTAAATCTTTTATTGGCTGTTATATTAAATCTTTGATAAAAATTTGTCATTGATTGATATTGTCCGTTTCTATATGTTATATGATTTATCAATCCAATTTCCATCTTTCAAAATATAAATAATAGAATTAAGTTAAAATGAACTTTATTAAAAAATTTATTTACATTCAGATTCTTAAATTTTATGAAGATTTTCTTTATCGAAAAATAAATATTTAAATAAATAAAATAAATTATGAGACAATATTGATTAATTTTTTAATTTTTCTAATAAAGATGAATTTGATAATAACTTGTTAATTCTTGAATTAGTTTTGGAAATATTAAAAAAAAAGAATGAATCAATATCAATAATATAATTATAAATCAGGCTGGTAATAAACTATCCCAGATAAAAAATGTATATGAATGATTATATGTTATTTCATTAAAAAAATTTCTCTTTGTTATTTAAATTTATAATGGGTGGATGAACCAATTAAAATTCTTTAAATATTTTTTTATGAAATTAATAATATAAATTACATGATTTATTGTTAGTTTGAATAATTAATTAAACAATTAAAAATTAATTTCTATTAATTTATTAATAGAATTAAAATGTTGGAAAAAATAATATTTATAAAGAAAAAATTAATTATAATAATAAGATGATAAATATAATTCATATTAATTTCATGACATATTTAACAATATATCTTTTAACTCAAAATAATAATATATTCAAGAAGGTGACTTTTTTTAATAAAGTTATTCTAGAAATCAAATGAAATTAATATCTCAAAAAAAAAAAAATAAAAATATTATTAATGATAATAATTATTTTAAATATGAAATATGAAGATAAAAGAAAGTTCATTTTCCAAAATGAAGCAAATGTCGAATCTTCCTTAAAAAATAATAAATCCTATAAAAGAATTATTTCTAACAATCCTTCTTCAAAAGATTTAAATCCAAAATCAAGACATAAAATATCTTTAACAGAAGAAAATTTAAATAAAAATATAAAAAAACTATCTAAAGAAGCCATTAATTATATAAATTCAAATAGATTTTCAACTAAAAGTAATGATAGTTTGAATAGTAATACATCAAGAACAATGATAAATAAAGAAAAAAAAATAAATCATATTATAGAAATAGATTATATTGAAAAAGAAAAAGAAAATGAAAATGAAAATGAATCAATAAATATAATTGATAATTCAGATACAACTTCCTTAATTTATAATACATATACAATAAATAAAAAGCAAAAAATGAATAATAGTCAATTTCACAATTTTTTTTCAGAGATAAGAATAAGTAAAAATTATGCAACATTATTAAATGTAAATGGATTTGATGATTTAAATTTATTAATTGAACAAACAAGAACAGGTATTGCAATTACAGATAAAATTTTAAAAGATATTGGAATTTCTTCTCCAGGAAAAAGAGCAAAAATTTTAATTCATTTAGAAGAAGAAGCTCATTTATTTGATTTTCAAATTGAAAAAGATAAAGTTTATTATATAAATGAAAGAAATGAAAATAATTTATTTAAATTATTATCATCTATTAATTTAGAAAATTATTTTAATAATTTTAAAATTAATGACTATTCTAGTCCTGAATTATTATTTGTTCAAATGAAAAGTAGACAACCTTTAACTGATGATATTTTAAGAAATGAAATTGGAATTGAAAAATTAGGTTATAGAATGAGAATTATTAATAAAATTAAAAGTGAATGTATTAATTATTTTAAAAAATTACAAAATGGAAATTTTACAAGAAATAATAAAACAAATATTATTTATTTAGAAAGGAAAAATAATGAGAATAATAATGATTTTTGCAATATGTGTTATATAATATAACTTAATAATTTTTTCTCCTTGTTCATAAATTTATTTAATTTTTTTAGTTTTGAATAACATCATTTATATTAAATTTATTTAACTTATTTATAAAAATTAATAATTTCATTTACATTATTAGATAAGTCAATAATATTTTTTTTAATTTTTTTTTCTATTATTAGATTATTACTTAGAATTTCATTTTTATACATTATTAATTTTTGTTCAATTATTTTATTAATAAAATTCTCAGTAATATAAGTACAAGTTCTTTTAAATGTATAATCTTCAATTTTTCTTTGAAGATCATTTATCATTTTTTCTTGACTTTTTGCAAAAAGTTCTTTTGTTTCTTTATTATTAATAAAATCATTTTCATTATAAGTTTCCATTCCATTTTTAATTGATGATAAAATATCATTTTTTTGTTCTTTTTTTTCATTCTCATTTTTTTCATCAATATTTTTTTTATATTTTAAAGCAACTTCTAAACAAGTAAACATAACAAAATTTTCTAAATATTCATTAAAATTTTTATTAGTAATATCTTCAATTTGTTTTAAATAAATAATAATATTTTTTCTTGATTCATTACAATAATTAAATATATTATTATCAAAAACAATATCCTTTCCAATAATAGTAAATAATTGAAAAAGAATACTACTTATAAATTTAATTCTTATTCCTGAAGCCAAAGAATTTATATAATGAAAAACATTTTTTTTAACTTTATTTTCAATAATATCATTTAATTCTTCTTTAAAATTATTATAAACTTGATTTTTAACAGAATAAAAAGCAGCAGATTTAACAGCTTTTTTAACTTTATCAAAAGTTAAAGACATTAAATCTTTAATTCCTGATTTTTCAATAATGATAGTTTCTCCTTGAAAGGAGAATTTTTTTTCTTTAGAAACAACTTTTAAAATTTCAAAATTTCTATTTTTAATATTTTCAGATAAAATATTTTTAATTTCAATAATATTTTCATCACAATCATCATCAAAAGCTTTAGTATAAACTAAAATAATAGGCATAGTTTCATCATCATAAATATTCATTAATTGTATTAAACAATTTCTTTCTTCAATTTCAAATCTATCTCCAGTAACACAATACCAAATACAATGAATAAAATTATCAGGATTATTAGTTAAAGCTTGATTATCAACAAGATTTTTAACAGAATATATTAAATTATCTATTTCATATTTATCTTTATCAATTCCTTGAGAATCATATAATCTAATTCCTTTTATTTTTACTTCATTTTCATATGATTTTGGCTCTCCTAAAGTTATTGGAATTCCAATTCCTGTTTTTGCTCCTTCATTTTTTTCTTCATCAAATTGAAGAATTGTATTTATTAATGTACTTTTTCCTACTCCTGTTGGTCCTAATACTAATATATTAAAATGTTTTAAACGGTTTATCATATCTAATTCATTTATTTCTTTTTCAAATTTCGTTTTTATTATATTTAACTCTTTTTCATTTTTATTTATTTTTTCTATTAATTTATTCAATTCTTCTTTGTTGTATTTTGATTTTATCTCTTTTTCAAAATATTTTTCCTCGTTTTCTTCTATTTTTTGCTTTACTAATTTTATGAAATCTTCCTTTATTTTTTCAAAGTTTTGTTTTATTTCTTTTGTTGTTTTTTCTTTTTCTGTGTTTTGATAATAATTAAATAAACTTCCTATTCCTTTTATAAAAAAATTATTTGTTAATGAAACCATTTTTTTTAAAAATTCAAATATTTAAATTAGTTAAAAAATAATAATTTAGATTTAATTATGACCAATTTTAATAGTAATGTTTTTAATCCTTTTAAAAAAGTTAACTCAAGTGAAAATATTTTTGAAAATAATAATATTAAGCAAATAATTAATAAAAATAATGATAAAAATAAAAGTCCTCTTCAATTGAAAATACATAAAAATATAATTAAAGATTTTAATAAAGATAATTTAACTGATAAATTTAAAGAAATTAATAAAAAAGGAATTAAAAAGATTAAAAAGAATAATATTTCTGAAAATGAAATTATAAAATATGATGAAGAAGAAAATGAATTTAATCATGATGATTGTTATCATATGTACAGTCCAGAAAAACAATTAGAATTAAGTGAATCAAATTTTAATTTTAATTTAGAAATTTCTGAAAAAAAAATTGAAGAAAAAAAACCATTTGATGATTATTATAATGATAATTTTATTTATGTAAATAATTATGAAGAAATACAAAAAATTGTATCAATATGCAAACAAGAAATTTCTTTTGATGATTTGTAAGAATTAATTCAAAATCAATTAAAATATATTATTATTTTTAAAATCAAATTAAAATTATATATATTTTTTTTCATTTTAAATTTAAATTTTGATGAGTTTTAAAATTAAAATACTTAATGAAAAAATATTATACTCAAAAAGTTTAATGAAATTCAATTATTATATGAATATCATATTTAAATTTAAATTTTTTTATTAATTAATTAAAAAAATTTAAACAAAATTAAAAAGAATAAATGTCATTATCACAATATTTTAATGACAATACATCATATTTAAGTTTACAAAACAGATTATATAGAATATCAAAAAAGAATTCAAGAAATAAAATAAAAGAAAGAAAAACAGAAGAATTAGATAAACCAATTTTAAAAAAAAAAAATCATAAAAAAACTCCCTCTTCGAATTTTATTCGATTTCAAAAATTAATAAATAATATTTTAAAAACAGATACAGAACCAAAAAAAACAAATAGTTATTATAATTATTATAATTCTATTGAAGGAACAGAATATAATGAAAACAATATTCAACCTCCAAATCCAAAAATTTTAAAAGAAAAAAATAATAATTATTTATTTGGTTTAAACCCAACTATAAGGAGTAAAAAAATACAAAAAAAAGAAAATTTTATTTCTACTAATATTGAAAAAGTAAATAATGAGAAATATAATTATTTTAAAAAGGATAAATCTAATCAATTTTTATCTAAAGTTAATTCTTTTTCATCAGATTTGAAAAAAAATATTTCAAGAAATAATTTCATTGATAAAAGAAATACAATGGATATTATGGAGCAAAATATTAAAAATGAATGTTTTAATAAAAGAAAATATACAAGTTTACACAAAACAAAATTAATAAACTATCATAAAAGAAGTTTAAGTGATTATGAAACAAATGATAATAGATATGACAAATTAAAAGATTATTATTTAAATTATCAAAGACAAAAAATTCAAAATAATAATTATATAATAAATTCAGTTATTTTAAAAGATTTAAATAATTCAAGAAATTTTCAAAAATATAAAAATTATTATAATATAAAATAATCTAAATAAAAAATAATTAAAAAAAAAATTTTTAAAAATAAAAATATTTAAAATAAAAAATGTCAAGACGTTCAAATCAAAAAAATCCTCAACCTCAAAAAACTCAAAAAGTAAATTTAATAGGACAAGAATTAATAATAGATTCAGAAGATACATATAAAGATTTAGAAAATGTATTTTATATTCATCCATCACATTTAAATATGTTAAAATCTTTATCATCAAATCAATTTAATTCAGTTTCAATAAAAAATACAAATGTAGATGATATAAGTGCATATAATTTAATAAATTTATATGGAAAAGTTAGAATAGGAACAAATGTAGAAATAATTGTTTATCAACCTGTTTTAGTTTTACAAATGTATGATGCAAAACAAATTGAAGCAAATGCTTTATTTGCAGGATTTTCTGATGTTAAAATTAATGAAATTACTTATGTTGATAATAAAACTCAAAGAAAAATGGAAACTTTATCTGTTACTTTTGTTAAACCTGAAAGAAAAATTCCTGATGAATATAATAATAATAATCAAAATAAGAATGATAATATTAATGTTAGTGGAACTAATAGTAGTGTTAATAGTTCAAGTAAAAGAGGAACTAAAAGTTCAAGAAGGAAATAAATTCTTTTTATTTGATTATTTTTATTTTTATTATTTAATTTTTTTTTTCTTAAAAATATGATTTTATATTATAAATAGTTTATCTATTAAATATCTTTTTTTATATAATGAAAATAATAAAAATACAATATTTAAATTTAATAAATAATAATTTTATTTTTAATAATTATACATTCTTTGATTTATTTCTTAATCTTTGATTACATTCTATAGTAATTTCTTTCATTTGAGAATGTAAATTTATATTTTCATTTTTAAGTTGAAATAACATTTCTAAAAGTTTTTTTGGTTCATTTTTAATTCTTTCAATTTCTAAAATATCTTCTTGAGAAAAATTATCAATAATATTATGAGCAATAAAATTATTATTATCTGGATTTTGAGAAATATCATTTTTTAAATTTAATAAACTTAACTTTTCAAGAAGTTCAATTTGTCTTTTTAAAATTTTAATTTCATCATTTAAATCTTCATTTATTTTTCTTAAATTGATAATTTCTAATTCAGCTTTTTCAGCTCTTTGACTCATAATTTCTAAAATAGAAAAATCTTTTTCATCAATACGAGTTGTTTTAGCTTTTACCATACTTGTATAAATTTGAAAATCTTTTAATTGATTTTGTATTTCATTATTTTCTTTTGTTAAAGTATAATTTGAATTTGATAATTGTTCAATTTGCTTTTTTAAAGTATTAATTTGATTTTCATAATATATTTTTTTTGATGATACTTCTGTTGTTAATTCTTTATTTTTTTGAACTAATTCTGAATTTAATGTTGAAAATTTTGTCATTTTTTGTGTTAATTCATCTATTGATCTATCCTTTAATTTTGCTTCTCTTTGTAATTCATTTAAAGTTTCAAATTTTTCAAAATTTTCTTTTTTTATTTTTTTATTTTCATTTTCGTATTTTGTTAATTTAATTTCATCTTCTTTTATTTTAATACTTAATTGAATGTTATCATTATTACAACTTCTATATTTATTTTCTAATTCATTATATTTTAATTTTATTTGTTGATTTTCATATTCTAATTGCTCTTTTTTTTTCATTTCATCAAGAAATAAATTTATTTTGTCTTCATATTCTTTTTTTTGAGATAAAATTTGTGAATTTAAATCTTCTATTTTCTTCTCTTTTTCTTTTAATAAATTTTCATAGTTTGATAAATCATTATCAATTGATTCAAATTCTTCTTTTGATAAAATATTTAAATTATAATATTGTTCTGTTAAATCATTATATTTTTTTTCTATTTCACCTAAAATTGATTTGTCTGGAATTTTAATTAAAATTTCTTTTATAAATGTATCAAGAGTATTTTTAAATTCTTCACTCATTAAATTGATATTATTAAAAATAAAATATTAATAAAAAAGCATAATAAATTAAAAGAAAATTGTAATAAAAAAATAAATTAAAAAAATATTTATAATTTAAATTAGATGTATTTCTATATTTTATTATTTGTTTAATAAAATATATTTTATAATTGTTATATTATTTTTTTGTGAAAAATAAATTAAATATATAGAAATAAAAATTATAAAAAAAATCAAAGAAGATAATTTAAAAAATTAAAAATAATATTTTAATTTCCATAAATCATAAATTGTTTTAATTTTTATTAAATATCTTTTATCTCTTTGAAAAGATAAAATATTTCACAATACTATTATTTCCATAATTTAATATTTTCTCAATATTTATATAGAGTTATATAGATGAGATTTTAAAAAAGAAAAATAAAATTTCTTTTTAAATTAAAAAATTTTTTTTAAGATTTGTCTCTTAATTAATTTATGTCTGTCAGAGTTGGAGTGTCTTTATAATTAAATTATATTATAATATCATATTAAATGATGAATTAAAGTTTAATAAAAACATGGAATCACAATTATTTAATTAAATGATTTCTAATTCATATTATTGAATATTTTCATTTAAATGACCTTAAAGTAAATATTGAATTTCCTTATTAAAATTTAGAAAATCTGATTTGAACTATTTGAATTTTTAATTGATATTATAATTTTAAAAAACTTTATTAAACTTATCATCATTTTTAAATAAAAAGTTTCAAAACAAAATCTTTTTGTTTGGCTCTGCTGTTTTTGATAAAATATATTTAAATATTGTTTTGTGAATTTTTATTTTTAATATTTATTAAGTTTAATGTTTTTTTCTATTAAAATTAAAAAAAAAATTTTTTTTTAATTTTAATAGAAAAAAACATTAAACTTAATAAATATTAAAAATAAAAATTCACAAAACAATATTTAAATATATTTTATCAAAAACAGCAGAGCCAAACAAAAAGATTTTGTTTTGAAACTTTTTATTTAAAAATGATGATAAGTTTAATAAAGTTTTTTAAAATTATAATATCAATTAAAAATTCAAATAGTTCAAATCAGATTTTCTAAATTTTAATAAGGAAATTCAATATTTACTTTAAGGTCATTTAAATGAAAATATTCAATAATATGAATTAGAAATCATTTAATTAAATAATTGTGATTCCATGTTTTTATTAAACTTTAATTCATCATTTAATATGATATTATAATATAATTTAATTATAAAGACACTCCAACTCTGACAGACATAAATTAATTAAGAGACAAATCTTAAAAAAAATTTTTTAATTTAAAAAGAAATTTTATTTTTCTTTTTTAAAATCTCATCTATATAACTCTATATAAATATTGAGAAAATATTAAATTATGGAAATAATAGTATTGTGAAATATTTTATCTTTTCAAAGAGATAAAAGATATTTAATAAAAATTAAAACAATTTATGATTTATGGAAATTAAAATATTATTTTTAATTTTTTAAATTATCTTCTTTGATTTTTTTTATAATTTTTATTTCTATATATTTAATTTATTTTTCACAAAAAAATAATATAACAATTATAAAATATATTTTATTAAACAAATAATAAAATATAGAAATACATCTAATTTAAATTATAAATATTTTTTTAATTTATTTTTTTATTACAATTTTCTTTTAATTTATTATGCTTTTTTATTAATATTTTATTTTTAATAATATCAATTTAATGAGTGAAGAATTTAAAAATACTCTTGATACATTTATAAAAGAAATTTTAATTAAAATTCCAGACAAATCAATTTTAGGTGAAATAGAAAAAAAATATAATGATTTAACAGAACAATATTATAATTTAAATATTTTATCAAAAGAAGAATTTGAATCAATTGATAATGATTTATCAAACTATGAAAATTTATTAAAAGAAAAAGAGAAGAAAATAGAAGATTTAAATTCACAAATTTTATCTCAAAAAAAAGAATATGAAGACAAAATAAATTTATTTCTTGATGAAATGAAAAAAAAAGAGCAATTAGAATATGAAAATCAAAAAAAAAAATTAAAATATAATGAATTAGAAAATAAATATAGAAGTTGTAATAATG
>JAJJKW010000654.1:0-12813 GCA_023805745.1 Isotricha sp. YL-2021b | reverse complement strand
CCCCAATCCCCAATCCCCAATCCCCAATCCCCATATTCTAAAAATTAAATAATATGATAATAAATAATGGGGTAATTATTAATGAAAAAAAATATAAAAAAATATAAATAAAAATATATTAATTTATTTTTATATATGTTTTATTATTTTTAAATAAATAAAAAAGATGAATTTTTAACATTTAAATTCAATAATAAATGATATATTAAAATTCAAACTAAATAATAAATGTATGAAAAAAAAAATAAATTCAAAATTTTATTATTACATTTCAAAAATTAATTTATTCTTTATTAATATTTTTCTTTTTTTTTAAAGAAATAAAATTTTTATTTTTAATTAATTTCATTTCGCTCATATAATTATCAAATTCATTATCATGTGAAGAATTTAAAAAATTATTTTTATTGTTCTTTTTTAATGAAATCATTTTTTTAAATTTATGGCAAGATGGTTGAGTAATAGGAACAACATATTTTAATTTTGAAGGATTAATTATTTTTTCAGGTTTAAATTCATATAATTCCATTTTTGGTTTAAAATCAATAATTGGTCTATTCATAAAACTTTTATTTATTTTATTTGATTTTATTGATTTAATTAAAAATGATAATTTCCTTTGAACATTTTTATTATAATCATTTTTTATTGGAGTTAATGTTCTAAAATTATTATTTATAAAACTATCTTTGCTCAGATATAAATTATTTATTGATATATTATTTATATTTTGTTTTCTATTTAAATTTATAAAAGATGTATTTCTAGATATTGTAGGTATTGTAGAATAATATGATTTTGTCCCATTCTAATTTAATATAAATATTTAAAAGATATTTTACACTTACTAAAGTAAACTTTGACATATTTAATTTTATTTTAAAATTAAAAATAATTTAAAAAAAATTTTAAATCCCATAACTCAAAAAAAAAAACCTCATTTAAAAAAAATCATATTTTTCTCCTAATAATTATAATATCAAAAAAAAAAGGCTTAAAAAAAAAATTCCAACCAATCACAAAAAAAATCAAAAATCAAAAAACCCTCTCTTTCTAAAGAAAATACTCCAAAACATTTTTTTTCTCAGGCACATTCCTCAAACTTTCTGGAAAAGCCTCAAACTTCTTAAACGCCCTATTCATATGTTCATCAAACTCCATAACCGAAGCATCATTCCCGCATCTATAACAATAATTGGGTGCACTCCACACAGTAACAAGTCCATTATCAAACATAAATTGATACCCTTCCTGAATAAGTTGATGAGCTCTTGCAACTAACCTAATATTATTAATACTATTAAACTTATGAACTTCATCAGCTCCGAAAAGATAACCAGCTCCTCTTGGACTAAATGCAAATCCTTTAACATCTGGATCAGGATCACTCCATAAAATATCACTCATAGGACCATCATGTGGTACTTCTTGTATTCTTTCTATTTTCCTTATATCATCAATATTTTGTGCTGATGGTGATAATCCTCCATGAACACAAAATACTTTATCTTCTATCACAGCTGCTAATTGAAGTACATCAAATACTTCTGTACACATTTTCCATACGTTAACTGAGGAAAATTTACGCATGCATTCATCGTAGAAACCATATACTTGAGTTATTTGACGTGATTCGTGGTTTCCTCGAAGTAATGTTATTCTTTCTGGATATTTTACTTTAAGGACTAAAAAATATAAAAAGGTTTCTACCGAATTTATTCCTCTATCTACGAAATCTCCCATAAATATGTAGTTTGTTTCTGGAATTTCACCACCTACGTTAAATAATTCCATTAAATCCTCAAATTGACCATGGATGTCTCCACATACTGTTATTGGACATGTTAAGGTTGCCACGTTTGGAGATTTTATTATTAGTTCTTTTGCTTTGTCGCATATGGCTTTTATTTCAGATTCTTTTGGAATTTCTAAACGTCGAAGACGCGATAGGAGGTCGTCTAGATTTAGGTCTGACATTTTTTTTTTATCTTTTAGTTTTTTTTGTTTTTATTTATATTTTTTTTTTTTATATAATAATTTTATATTTTATATTATTTTTTTTGTTTTTTTTTGGGTTTCTTTTTTTATTTAAATTTTTTTTTTACTAAAATTAAATAATAATTTATTTTTTTACATATATGGAATTTATTAACATTCGAATTTGTGTTTTTATTTGGAGATTTAATTGGCAATTAAGAAAATTTAGATAAAAACATCTTATTTCATAATTTAAAAATTGTTTTAATGAAAAAGTAAATTGTAATTTTTTCTTTCTTCGAAATAATTTAAATAAATTTAATTAAACAAATCTCAAATCTTTTTGAAACAAATTAATTTTATTGTCTAAAAAATTGGATATTTTGAAAATTAACATTCTCTTTCTCTTTTTTTATTCTTTTTTCCTAAGTAGAAATAATCAATGAAAAATTCTAAGAAAAAAAGGCAAAAAATAGTATATAAAAACAAAAAATATTAATTTATAAATTTCACTCAATTTTTTGAGAAAATAAAATATGAAAATGAATATTAAAAGTAATAAATAAGAAAATCACTAGAAATTCTTATATAAAAAATAAATATTAATATTATTTTTTCCAACGTGAAAAAAATTATAATATATAATTTTCTACATTTTAAAATCTATAAATAGTGATGAAGTTTATAATATATATATAAAAAAATGTATTTCAAAGAATATTATGATAATGATGAAAAATTAACTCTTATGGCAAAACCAATTTTTGAAGCTTTTGACAAAGATAAATCTGGTTCAATTAATGAAAAAGAAGTAGTGCTTTCACTAAAATTGATTCAATTAAAATAATAACCATCAACAAAAGCTCAAAATAAACAATTCTTAAATGCAATAGATACAAATAAATCAGGTAAAATTGAATTAAATAAATTTAAATCTCTTATTAAAAATTTCCTTAAGGAACTTGAAAAACAAGTCGGTGGTAAATAAAAATTTTTAATGTTTAATATTTATTATTTATTTATTAAAAATTGATTTTTGAGTTTTTGAAATATTTTTAAATTATTCAACTTTTAAAAACCTTGTTTTAAATCTTATGAATGCTCTATTATATATATTTTATAATTACGATATAGTTCTTAAAATTTAGTTTTCAATTGATATATTTAGACTATTTTAGAAAAAATTACGTTATTTTAAATAAAATAAATAATTATCTATTCTTATTTCCACAAAAAACATTCATTATACGTTTTAAAATAAATAGTAATTTTAATTTTGTCTTTTTAATTTTTTATATTTTCTTTAAACTTGAAGTAAAATAATATATTGGAATTTTTAGTTTTGAAAATTGTTTTTTTCCAAATTATTATCTATAAAAATTCTTTTTCCTAATATTTATTAATGATATGAATTAATTTTATTAAATAATCTAGAATTATATTGTAGGAGTGAAATAATATCTTTAATTAAATTAAAATTTTTCTTATTTTAACCTATGATTTTTTGATTATGAATAATCATAACTTTTTATTTGAGAACATGATGCATTGTTTAAAGAAGGTAAATATATATGAATTCTCAATAAGATAAGAAGTTGAGAATTTATAAATTATTATTTAACTTATTTTACAATATTTTAAAACGAAAATCCTAAATAAGATTAATTTCATTTATAAAAATATATTTTAATATCCTTAGTAAACATGATTAATTAGACTAAATTTATTCTTTTTTAATCTATTTATTTCGATATTTTATTACTATTTAAATTAATTTATAAATAAAGATATTCATATCTTTTTTTATCTATAATAGAATGAATTTATAGAATTTATATAAAAATTTTTGAACTTTTTTTGTTTCATTTGGTGTATCATAGTAAAAATTTAATTTTTCTTTGAAAAACAATTTTCATTGTTTTTATTTTATTCTTTTATTTTTCAGAATATAATAATACCTAATTGTTTCGTTTAGAGATAATTAATTAAAAAAATCTATTCTAATTAATTAAATTTATTCTAGAAAAAGAATTATTATACTTGTTTTGAAATTTCTTTAAAACTTCTTATATTATTATTAAAATTTTTTAATTCTTTGAATAATTTGGAAATTTTGTTCTTTATTTATTTATCTTCATTTTCAAGAATTTCTCTTTTATATTTTAATTATTGATTTTCATTATCTTTAGATTTTAATAAATTTCATAAAGACTTCCTATGGGAATTTTCTAAGTTTTTTAATAGTAATTTATTAAATTGTTTTATTCTAATTCTTTAATTTGATTTTTAGTTCACTGTTATTCATTTCTTTTTTAAAAAAATTACATTATATTAAATAACATTAATGTATGAAAATGATTATAATAAATATAAAATAATTCAAATAAAAAAAATATTTTTTAAATAATTAATTAAATAATTCCAAATACTATTGAAGTATTCAAAAAATATAATATTTTATTATTAGATAATTATCAAAAATTTAAATAAAATAATCCCTTAAAGTAAATAAAAACAATAAAATACAAATAAACCTTTTATAAAAATAATTAATTAAATAATAAAAAAATAATATTTCAAATATGTTAAAAATTTTTTTCTATGTTTTTTTAATTTCTCTTTCTTTTTAATTTTCTAAAGTAAATTTAAATCTTTTGGTAGATTTGTGAAAGAATTATAAAATTCTAAAAAAAAATAATAATTTTAATACTAAAAAATTTTGATTATATTCTTTTTAATTCATTTAAAAATTTTATTCATTTAAACTTTAAGTCAATATTAAAGATTAGATTATTTTTTGATTGATAAAAAGAATTTTTCTTTTAGTATTGTTAACAAAAGATAAATTAAAACTTTTAAATATTTTTAAAAATAAATTTTTCTGAAAAGTTTATTTAATTTTTCCAAAAGTAAAAGAAATTTAATATTATATATTATCAATTATTTAATAGTTGGAATGGATTACTTTTATAACCTAATAAATTTAAAACTCATATTAAAAATGAATTTAATAGTTACAATTATTATACAATTTCCATCCCAATTAAATCCTATAAAGTTATTAATGCCCTCTACAAAGTTAAAAATTAATACTTAGTTTTCATAATATATTTAAAAATTATTTTTTAAAAGTTCTAAGCTTTTTTTTGACTGATCAAAAGTACTTTTATCAATAAATAATTTAAAATCAATTAAAACAATAAAATTTAATTCTAAATTCATTAATTCTTCTTGATTTATTCCAGCAATTTGAGAATAATAATTAAAAGGATAAATTTCATCTTCATTATATTTCAAAGAAATTATAATACTTACAAAAAGAATTTTATGAATGTTGAATTTTGTAATTTTGATTTTTTTTGAAATTCTATCTATATAAATTAAACTTATAATCAAAGTATTTTCCTCAATATTTGAATATTCTATTATTCTATTTAAATAATTATAAATTGAAATTCGTGGAATAATAATATTTGAAAAAACATCATTTTCAAAACTTAAATTATCAGATATATAATTTACATCAATTATATCAGTTAAATCTGAAATTATTGAATTTAATAATTTAAATTTTGAAGTTTCTTCAATATTTAATTCTTCTTCTTCTTTTTTTTCTCCTATGCTTGAAATTTCACTGTCAAAAGAATTATTAAATTCATCATTTGTATTATTTGAAATAAGCATTGAATTATTATGAAAAGATTCATCTGACATTATTTGTATTTTAATTTATAAAAAAAACACAATTTTTATTTCAATAAATTTCTTTTATTAAATATTTATATTAAATATCAAAAAAGTTTAAAGGATTAAAATGTTAAATAATTTATAATAATTCTTTTTTAAAGATTTTTTAATTTCATCTTTTAAATAATAATTAATTGAACAAAAAAATATTTGATTATTTAATCTATATATATAAATTACATAATTAATTAATTAATAATAAATTTTATTATTTTTTATTTCAATTTTCCTTTTTACAATATCTAATTCGTTATCATTTAATTCATCTAACAACATCAAAACACAATTTAAAAGATTATTATTATTTCTATAATTTCCTTGATTATAATTTCTATTGTCACTCCTATAATTATTTCTATAATCCTCTATAAAATAATCATGACTATTATTTATTCTTTTATAATTTCTTATATTATTTATATGATTATTTCTTCTTATTTCATTTTCATAAAAATTATTTCTTTTATAACCATCTTTTTTTCTTTCATATTTCATTAAATTTCCACTATCAAATAAATCACTATTTGAAGAACTTTCATCGTATTGATTATTATTATAATTATTTTTATTATTTATTTCTTTTATATAATTATTTTTCCTTGGAAAATTATCATAATCAATATTATTATCTATATTACCATCATAACTTTTATTTTTTTTTTTCTTATTTTCTTTAACAATAAATTCATCATAATAATCATTATTATTATTATTATTAACATAACAACTATTCTTATTACTTGATTTTTTTTTTCCACCTTTATTTATATTATTTCTACTTTTTAAATTATCATTACTTAATTTATTATCATTATTTTTTTCTATTTGTGAAATCTCTTTCGAAATTCCTTTATTTGCATTAATTCTTTCTTCTTCAGAAATAATAATATCATCTAATTTATGAATTTGAGGAAGAACACTTATAACAATATTTCTATAATTTGGATTTTCACAAATTGGATTTTCACTTAACCATAAAACTCTTAAATATTCATTTTGTATTAAATATTTTATTTCATTTAAATCTACAATCATATTTTTTCTTAAGTATAATTCTTTTAATTTTGGTAAATAAGAAAAAGGTTTTAAAGTTCTTATTTTATTCACACTTAATGATACAATTTCTAAATTAGGTAATTCTTCTAATAAAGAAACATCTTCTAAATTTGTTCCCCATAAATTTAAATTTTTTATATTTTTGAAACGATCAGTTCTTATTTTTTGAATTATTAATTCTCTTGTTAATTTTTTTGACATTTATATTATTTTTTAAATAAGTTTTTTCTAATTTTTTTTAATTTTAATATTATATACTAAAAATAAATTAATTTATTTGAAATATTTTTGTAATTCTATATTAATAAAAATATATATATAAAAAATTATATATCCTTTTAACAAAGTAATTATACAAAATTTTTTATTAGTTATAATCAAAAATTTGGCTAAATTTTTGCATTAAAGCAACAATTCCAATATTATCTTTAACAGAAATCTCCATATTAATTAAATTATTTTTTGAACAAAAATATTCTACTTCATTAATATTTACATTTTCTTTTAAATCTTTTTTATTTCCTATCAAAAATATAACTTTATTATTATTTTTATTTGATAAATAATTATTAATTAATTGTTTTGCATTTTCAAAAGATTTTTTTTCATTCACATCATATAGAACAAAATAACAATCATTTTCTTCATTTACATTATCTTTTAAATTATTTGTTACAATAAATTTTAAATTAAATAGTTTTTGTCTATTATTTAATAAAAATGTTTTTTCTCTTATTTCATTTTGAATACTCGGAATATAAAAATCATCATATTTATCATCACAAAATCGAATTAAAAAAGAAGTTTTTCCTGATTCAAAAGGACCACAAATTATTATTGTTTTATTTGGATTTGGTTTTTTTTCTTTTTTTTCTTCTATATTATTTATATTTATTTTTTGCTCTTTTAATTCGATTTTATTTTCTTTCTTTTCTTTTTTTTCTAAATTTTTGTCATCTGATTGAGTTGATTTTTGGGAAAGATTTTGAGATTGTTTTTTAGTTTCTATAATAATATTTATATTATTTTTTTCAGAATTATCTTTTTCTTTTTTTGGGAAATTTTTATATTCTGGTATTTTTTTTTCTTCTATTTTTCTACTTTCAACTGTTACTATCTTATTATTTAAATTATTTTTGAAAGTCTCATTCTGCTCTTTTGTTAATTCAGATAAATTTATGTTTGAAATATTTTCTTTTTTTTGAACTGAGAGACATGCACACATAGCAGCATTTCCCATTAATTAATAAAATAAAATTTATATTAAAGATTTTCTTATTAAATTAAATAAATTAAAATACTCAAATATAAATAAATAAATATAATTATTAAGAATATTTCAATTCATTAAAATTTATTTTCTTTATTTCTTCTTGTTTTGTATTTTTATTAAATATAAAATAATTTGCAAATTTTTTAAAAAATGTTTCTTTGATTCTTGGATATTATTATTTATTTTTATTAAATTTTGCAATTTTTATTTAAAATAATATAATCTGATAAAATAGTTTTAATCTATTTAAGACTAAAATCTCAAATCTTCTATTTTTGTTTTATTTTTATTTATTTTTTTATACAAAATTTATAATTATTATTTAATTATATTAAGTAAAAAGAAAAAAAAATAATAAAATTTATACAGTTTATCAAATAAAAATTTATTCAAATAATAAAGTAAAATAAAAATTTCATAAACTATTTAACCAATTTCAAAAACAATTAACATAAAAAACATATTCCAAATATAAAAAACTTTAAAAAAAAAAAATAGAAATCAAAGCAAAAAACAAACTACTGTAAATTATTAGGATTATTAAAATTATTTAAAGTATTAGGAGGAATAGGAGTAGGATTTAAATTCATTAAGGGATTTATTCCTAAATTCATTCCCATTAAATTATTTCCCATATTTAATCCAGGTCTAAAAATTCCCATCATCATATTATTCATTGGATTTCTATTCATCATTAAACTTTGTGATAGCATCATATTCATATTTGGTAAATTCATATTTCTATTTAATAAATTATTATTTTGATTAATATTAGGTTTCATATTATTATTATTATTTGGAATTTCACCTAATTCACTTTCTTCATTATTTTGATTTGTATTATTATTTGTATTATTATTATTTATATTATTATTATTATTTGTATTATTATTATTATTAATAGAGATAGGATTATTAGTAGTAATATTATTATTAATTTTATTATTTATATTATTTCCTTGATAAAAATTTCCTGTATTTAATATAGGCATTCCAATTTGAATATAATTAGGAAATTTTTTTTCATAATTTCTTGAATCAAAATTAGGAATTTCAACACCTTGATAATTAGGATCATGTATAAAAAAGCAATTTTCTCCTCTTGAACATCCTGTAGAACTATGATAATTTCTACAAGGTTTTGTTTTATATTTTGCTAAATTCATTCTATTTGCACTTTCCATAAACATTCTTTGATCTATAAAATGATTATTTTGAGGTAAATTTGGTATATTTGGAGTTATATTTGGAATTGTTGGAAAAGGAATTTTTGGTTGAACTATATTAATTGGATTTTGTACTATTTGTTTTATTAATTTAGATGAATTAATTGTATTATTTATTATAGGATTATTTGTATTATTTATTATTTGTGGTTGATTATTATTATTTTTATTTTCATTAATATTATTTTCTTCTTTTGGAATTTTACTTTCTAATTCATTAATAATTTTATTTTTTAATTCTTGAGTTATATTTTCAATTCCTTCTAATTTCTCTGTAATTTCCTTAACATTTTCTTTAGTAATTTCAGGTAAACTTTCAATATATTTTACAATATCTTCAATAGTAGTATCATTAGTTTGAGTTGGAATATGTGAATTTTCAATTTTAGGAATATTTTCATCTCCAAAAGCAAATAATTTACAATCTCCTTCTTTAGGTTCTGGAATATCTTTAAAATAAGTAATACTTAATATATTACTACATTTATTTTCAATTTGTATTTTTTCTTTTGAATTTTTTCCATTTTCATTTTGATTTTCTATAATTAATTTTAAAGGTTGTCTCCAAGGAATTTCTGCTTTTTTTGGTTGATTATTATCCATATTAATTTCTTTTTTTCTTATATCTTCTACTTTAAATTTATATGGATTTGAAGCAACTTCTTGTTGAATTTTTAAATATTCTTCATGAGATATATTTGGAGCATTTGGAGGATCTGTTGCTTTAAAAATTTTCACTTGAGTTAATTCTTCATCATTAAATGTTACTTTTCCATGTTTTTTTCTTGAATTCTCCTTTTTCAAACAAGGTTTTCTCCTAAAAAATGTTAAAAAAATGTAAATTTAAATAAAAAATAATGGAAATTTAATTTTGGGAAATATTTATTTATTTTTAATAATAAATAAATATGCATAAAAAAATTTCTTTTAAAAGAAATAAATTTAAAATTAGTTAATTTTACGTACTTTTTAGAATTATTAGGAAAATTAAAATTTTTATTTGAATCATAAATATCTCTGTTTGTTTTTTGTCCCGTATATTTTAAATCACTTTCATTTCTCTCATCATCTCCATCAATCATTTTTCTCCATTTTGCAACAATTTCTTCGCAATATTTTTTAGCTTTATTATCACTTTTTAAAGCTTTACCTAATTTATTTATATTTTTTCCAATTTTTGTATTTTTCAAATCATTTTTTTTAAAATCGACTTTTTGACATAAATTTACAATATCTATTATAATATTTATTTCATCAGGAGGAATTTCCATTCCTCTTATTTTTTCATCTTTATATTCATGAATCCATTTTGATAATGTATGAATTACATTTAAATTTATTAATTGATCTAATATATTTTTATCAGTGATTGTTAATAAACTTTGTGTTATTTGTAATCTTTGTGACATTGTGTTAGCTTTTTCCATGGAGTTTTTGAGAGATTGAAGTGATTGAAGATTTGTAATTTGTTCTACCAAGGACATATTGATCTTTGGATAAAAAAATTATAATTTTATAAAACAAGTTAATTTATTTTTTTTTTTTTGAGAATTAAATTTTTTTTAATTTAAAAAATTTTGTCAATAAATCTAATTTATTTAAGAGAATATTAAAAATAATATTAGTTAATGATTTAAAATATAGAAATTTTAGAGCTTTTAATGATAGATATTATTTAAATAAATAATTATAAAATATTTATTATATTATTCTAATTTTTTATAATATTAAAAGGATTAAATTTATTTTGATTTGAGATTTTATAAAAGGTTTATAAAAAGTATTTTCATTAATTTAATTATTTTATTTTTTCATTTAAAACTTTTCTTCTTCTCTCAAAGGTGAATCTAACTATTATTTATATGAAATTGTCATAATTTCCATTAATCAATATATAATTTATAAGTATTTGAATATTTCTTTTAATTCTAATATTAGTTCATAATTTGATTTTCCTTTACTATATTTAATTAAAAAAAAATCAACAACAAAAAGGAATCATGTAAATGTTTATATGTTAATGAATATTATATTTTAATCGAATATATGGTTATTCGATTTTAAATTTCCATTAAAATTCACCTAAAAATCTTTTCTTGATAATATTTTTATATATTCCTTTCATAATTAATTGTTCATTATTATTCTTTTTTTAAAAACTTATCAAATATAATATAATCTTCATCTAACATTGAAAGTAAATACCTTTTTCAAAAATTCTCTATTACTATTGAATTGCCTTAAGTATAAAAGATTTTATTTATATTTTTAACTCCAACAAATATAAAGAGATAAATTTCTTTTTTTTTGAATAACTTTCAAGAATAGATTCATAGTATTTTTGGAAGTTTTTGAAAAACTGATATTATCTTTTTCTTTTTTTATACTTTTTAGTCATATTTATGATTTTTCCATTTTTTTTAAATAAATTATAAAAAAAATATTTTCAGGGAATATTATGTCTAAATTTTTGGATAAATTATTATTAATATTTAAATTATATGAGTGATTTTTTTATGGTGAGTTTTTTTTCAATTGAGATTTTGATTTTTTGAAAATAAAAATTTTATTTTAGGAAAAATATTATAAAAGAATAAAAAAAGTGATATTAGTGATAAAAAGATTTTATTATTATACAAAATTAAAAAATTAATTTTGTATAAAAAAGTATGGAACAAAAAGATGAATTCGATGAAGATTTAAGAGGATTATCAAGTCAAGAAAGTGAAGAAGATTTACCAATTTTACAAATAAAAACAGAAGATAAATCTAAAATCATTAAAAGTATTATTCTTCTTTTATTATATTATTCTGTAATTATATATTCTTTAATTTATTGTAATTCTCCTGATTCAGAATCAAATTTGTTATTAGAAAGTTATGAAGATGAAAATATTTTATTAATTAATAATGTGAAATTTTTGTTAGTTTCTAAAAAAATTTCCTTAAATGATATTATATTACAATTTAAAGAAGAAGATAATTCATTTAATAATAAATTTCTTTCTTTAGATTATCAATTTGTTGGAAATTTTATAAATATTACTGCTAAAATTATTGAATATAATAATTTTGTTGAAAAGATTATAAGAAAAAAAAATATCAAATTAATGAAAAATGAATTAAATAATAAAATTCAAATAGAAGATATATCATTATTTATAAAACATTTTAATATAACAAAAAATATAAATTTAACAGATTTATTTGAATAATAATTTTTTTCAAAAAAAATATAAATAAAAATAAAAATAAAAAAATTATATTCCAAAAAGAATAAAACAAACCCTCTCCAAAAAAATTAATAATAAATAAAATAAAATAAAAACAAACCAAAAAAAGCCAAAAAAATAACAAAAAATATAAAAAAAAAATAAAAAAACATTTCTATTCTTTAAATAAATCCTCAAAAAAAAACAATAAAAATCAAAAAAAAAAAAAACCAAAAAAAAAAAAAAAAAAAAATAAAAAAATTTAAAATTTATTAAAAAATAATTTAAAAAAAATAAAAAAAAAATTTTTATAAAAACAACC
>JAJJKW010002134.1:0-12818 GCA_023805745.1 Isotricha sp. YL-2021b | reverse complement strand
TATATAAAAATTTACTTTTTTGATACAATTATATAAAAAATTTATATAAAAAATTTGAAAATAATTAACTTTTAAATTAAAATTTTTATTTAATGGAACCAATTCAAGAAGAAAATTATATTCCACAAATTCCTCCAGGTGTTTCATTAGAATTATTTTTATGTAATTTAAAATTATATAGAGATACATATTCATTTTTTAAATTAAGAGGAGTTAAAACATTAGAACAATTAATTAACTTTAAAAATTATCCTCAAAAACAAACTCCAATTGAAAAAAAACGTTATACTTTAATTCAAAATAATTTAAGAGCAATAAGAGATGAAATTCCAAAAGGTGATTTAAATGCTCAAATATTATATTTAATAAGTAAACCAATTATATTTGAATCTTCAATAAATTTAAAAGGAGATTTAATTTTAAAAGAATTTAAAAATAGTACAAATGTTCCTAATTTTTGTTTACCTACAAAATTTCAATCCCAAAATTTAAAACATAATTCTTTATATTCTTCAAATTTAACTGGAAAAAGAATTGGTAAAATTTTAATTGAAGATGATTTTACGAATTTAAAGCAATTATATTTAGATGATAATAGAATTCAAAAAATAGAAAATTTAAATTTACCTAATTTAGAAATATTAAGTTTTTCAAATAATTATATAAGAAAAATAGAAAATTTAGAAAATCTTCCAAATTTACAAAATTTAAATTTATCAAATAATTTAATTCAAATATTTGAAGGAGTAGGATATAATCAACGTTTACAAGAAATAGATTTGAGTAATCAATATATTCCTAAATTTATAAATTTTGTAATAAGACCTCAATGTGTTCTTCCAAATAATATTATTCAAAATATAAATTTAGAAAATTGTAATATGATAGATCCAAAAGGTTTAATTCAATTTCCTTATTTAAGAATATTAAATTTAAAAGAAAATACAATTTATGAAATGATGGATGTTTTAACAGTTTGTAAATCTTGTCCTTATTTAGAAAATATTAATGTTTTAAAAAATCCATTTATACAAGAAAATAAAACAACATATAGAAATTTTATTATTATTGCTTGTAAAAATTTAAATGAAATTGATGAAAAAGAAATTACAAATAATGAAAAAATATATGTAAATAATTTATTTATGAGAAAATATGGTCAAACAAAAGAAAAAAAAACACCAAAACCAAAACAAAATAATTTAACTTCTGGTTTAACAATTCAACATATTCAAAGAAAATCAACACCTTCAATGCCAAATCCATATGATTTTTATAAATATGGAAATAATTATGGTTATTAATTAAATATATTTTATAATACGTTTTTATTTTAATATAATAAAATATTTTTAAATGAAAAATGTAGAAAATATTGATATATTAACAAAAGAAGAAGAAATTCAAAGAATTCAAGAAATAAAATCTATATTATTATCTGATGATTCTAAAATTGAAGGAATATTTAATTCACATTTAATTAATTTTGATTTTAGTAAAAAATATTCTCCATATGAATTAGAAATGAAAAATATTAAAAAAGTTTTAATTGATTTATCAATTATATTAGGTTATGATTTAGAACCATGTCATGAAATAATAACAGCAAAACATTTTAATATAAGAGGAATTACATATCCAATTTTTAAAGGTTGTTTAATAGATTATTTAGATAAAAAAGAATTAAAATTATCTAATATGTTTTTCCAAGAACAAAATTCAGTTTCAATTGGACAAATTCAAAGTGGAAATGATATGGTAAATAATGAACAAAAAATAAAAGAAAATATTTCTTTAACAGATGATATAAATTTAATTATTTTACATAGATCTTTATTTATTTTAAAAAAAAAATTTGAACAATTTTCTCCTGAAATAAAAAAAATTTATACTAAATATTCTGAACCAATTGAAAATGAAGAAGATTATATTATTGATACAAATAATATAAAAAAAATAACTGAAGAAATATGTAATTTAGCACAATTTGAAATTGCAAGATGTGATACATTTAAAGAAGCTATTTTTAAAGAAACAAATTATTTTAAAAAATGTGAAATTGAAAAAGAAGTTTTTAATCAATTTTTAAATTATGTTTCTTTAAATAGAAGAAAATATAATTTTATATTTAGAGAAAAAAGAAATAAAAAAAATTTTAAAATGGAAGAATATGAAAATTATATTCCACAAGGTGATGATGATTTAACTAGAAAAGTTATTGAAACAATAAAAGAAGAAGATGAAAGTGAAATTAATCCAAATATAGAAAAAGATAATAAATCTGAAATAATATTATTAGATAATAATAAAAAATTAAATTATAATCAAAATGAAAATGAAGAAGAAAAAAAAGAAGGAGAAAAAAAAGAAAAAGAAAAAAAAGAAAAAGAAGTAAAATTAGATACTGAAAGTAATATAGATAAATCAAAATTATCAAATGCAATATCAAAAAATGATTCAAATAATGAAGAAGAAGAAAATGAAGAAAATGAATCAAAATTAAATATAGAAAATATGATAAAGAAAGAAAAATCAAAAAAAAAATTAAGAAAATTATCTTTAAAAAGTGAATTACAAGCAAATAATATAAAAACTATTATATATACTAAAACTTATATATATATTGAAACTTTACCTTTAATAATAGCAGATTTTATTTCAACTGAAAAAAGATTATTAATTTTAGATCATAATGATGATTATAGAGATAATTTAAGAACATTATTTGATAATGAAATTATGGGAAGATTAGGTGAAGAAACTTATTCAGAAATAACAAAAATAAAAGCAGAACAATTAAAAGAATTATTATTAAATTTAGCAAAAATAGAAAATAATTTAGAAACTTATCAAGAATTATATACAAAAATGAAAAATGCAAATCAAAATGTTAAATTTATTATTCAAACAATAGAAAAATTAACAGATACAAAAAATTGGTTAAATAGAAAAATAAAAGCTCTTCAAGATGATAATAATACATTTAATGAATATGAACAAGCATTAAAAAATTCTTCAATAAAACCAACATTAAAAAATAGAATTTCAAATATTGAATTATCAGAAAAACAAAGTAATTTAAATCAAGAAAATAAAATAGAATATAATAATGATGATCAAAAAAGTAGTTTATTTAATGAAGAACATTTAAATAATATATCTCAAATGTCTCTTCCAAAAATTGATAAAAGTCATATTAGTTCTCAATATAATAGTAGTATTTATTCTAAAAATAAAAAAAAAGTAATGACAAAAGAAGAAAAAAGAAATTTAGCTATTAAAGAAATATTTTATTTTTATTCTAGACAACATGCTTTTGTTGGTTATAAATCTACTTTTGATACTCTTAAAGATAAAATGGAACATATGGATTTAAGTGAATTTTATAAATTTTGTTCTGAATTTAAAATTTTAGTTAATAGAGATAAATTAATTGAAATTTTTAAAAAATCTGCTTCTAATACTAAAGAAATGTCTTTAGATAATTTTCAAGAATCTCTTTTTAAAATTAGTGTTGCTACTAATGAAGAAAAAATTAATGTTATTAAAAAAAGAATATTAAAAAAAGAATCAGAATTAAATAATAAAGGAGAAAAAAATAAGAAAAATACAAAAAAAAAGTTAAATAATAAAAATCAAGATATTATTAATGAAAAAAAAAGTGAAATGGGTAAAAAAGAAAATATAACAAGTGAAAAAAAAAGTGAAATGAGTAAAAAAGAAAATATGAGTCAAATTAATGAAAAAGAAAATTTAAAAAGTGAAAAACAAAGTGAAATAAGTAAAAAAAATAATAATGAAGAAAATAATCAAAATAATAATAATAATGAAAATAATCAAAATAATAATAATGATGAAAATAATCAAAATAATAATAATAATGAAAATAATCAAAATAATAATAATGGTGAAAATAATCAAAATAATAATAATGATGAAAATAATCAAAATGAAAATAAAGATAATGAAAAAAAAGAAAATAATAATAATGAAACAAATAAAGATAAAAATAAAAATGAAAAAAAAGAAATTTCAATGTTAAAAAAAGATCAATTACAAGGAGAAATATATCAATATAAAAATGAAATAAAAGCTTTAAAAACAAAAAAAAATTCAGAATTATTAGAAGAATTATATTTATATTTAGAAATTGATGATGAAAATGAATATAGAAAAAAAATGAAAGGATTTAATCTTCCATTTTATAATGGAAGTGGTCAAAAAGAAGTTATAAAATTACCAATGTTAAAATTTGGGAAACCAAAAAAATTAACTTTAAAAGATGAATTAGAAAATAAAGAAATTAAAGAAATAATAAATGAAAGAAAAGAAAATAAATTAAAAAAAGAAAAACAAAATATTAAAGTTACTGGAATGGATAGAGAATGGCAAAAAAATAATTTAGAAAAAACTAATAAAAATTTACAAAAATATTTAATTTCAAATAAAAAACCTATTTTTATGAGTGAAAAAGATAGAATAGAAATGTTGAAAAGTGAAATGAGATATAAAAAATTTGAAGAAAATAAAAGTCCTGATTCTGTTTCAAGATTTGTTATTGTTAAAGAAAATAATAATAATAATTTAAATTTAATTAATATACCTAAAAAAGAAAATAAATATAATTGGGAAACTATTGATAATATGAAATCTAATAATTTTATTCAAGATGAAGAGTTATTAAAAATAATTAATGGATAATAAATTTGTTGATATTATATATATTATTAATTCATAAAATCTATTTTTTTATATTATTTTTTATTAATTCAATATTCTTATTTTTATATATTAATGTCTGAAAATCCGAATGAATTTTTAAATAAAAAAAGAAATGAAAAAATAGAAAAAATTAAAAATAATATAAATATTCTTGAACATATATTAAGAGAGAATAAAGCTGTAAAAGATATATTTAATGGTCTTCGTAATTTTAATTTAGAAGAATATTCTAAATTTTTCCAAAGTTTATCTAATAAAGAATTTAAATGTTTATCGACACATAAACAAAATTTAAAAGTTCCTATAAAATTATTGAATTTAAAAGTAGAACCTAATAAATATTATTCAGAAAGTTTAAAAGAACCATCTATTAATGATATTAATAATATTGTATTAAAAAATATGGGAATTTATGATATTAATTTAAATGGAAATACGAATATTGAAAATGAGACTAAAAAAGAAAATAATAATGAAACTATCACTTTTGATAAATTTTTTATATTAATCAGAGCCAATATTAAAAATATGATAAATAATCATTCAAATATTTATCTAAAAAAAATGAAACATATTATTAAATTATATACAACTTTTATTCATATGAATGGAAAAATTTTTGATCAAGATGATCAAATTTTATTGAGAATGGTAAGAGATATATTTCATAATTCTGAAGAAAATTTTTATTCTCTTTGTATTTATTGGTTATATTCTGAATATTTATTATGCTCTAAAAAAGTAGAATTTTTAAGATATGATACTTTATTAGAAGAAATTATTATTATTCTTAGTAAAGATAATTCAAAAAGTGATGTTAAATTACATACAAATTTAATTTCAAATATTCCAAGATATAATGCTAAATTTATAAAATATATTATAAAATATAATCAAGATTATATTAGAGAACATTATGAAGAATTAAAAAAACAAAGTGAAAATAAAGTAAAAATAATAGAACAACTTCCATATTTAAATCCTATGAAAAGAATTTATATTGATATTGTCAAAAATGAAAAAATCTCACAAAATGATATTGAAAGAAACAAAGACAATTTTATGAAATTAATGTTAGATAATTTTTTAGAAATGACAAGAAATGAAAGTTATGATTTTAATTTAAGAGCAATAGAATTTATAATGTTATATATATATAATATAAGTTCAAATGAAGAAAATAAAATAAAAGAATTTGCAGTAGAAGGATTAAAAGAATTATTAACAATAAAAGATATAGAATCAGAAAAAATAAGAAATGATAATTTAATTAAAAAAAAATTTTCTTTATATCTTTTTGTATGTAATAGAGATCCAGAAGTACTTTATTCTTCAAAAAATTATTCTTTACCAAATATTTATTCAGAATCTGCAATTATTGTTAGAGAAACATTAAATCAATATTTACCAGCTTTACTTAAACAAATTAATAAATTTAATGCTGTTCAAATTGTTAGTCAATGTGATGATAAATGCGAGGAAATTATTTTAAATATTATAGAAATTTTATATAAAGATGAAAGCAATTTAGGTGAAGAAAAATTAAATGATGATAAATTATATAGAAGTATTTCTAAATATTATTTAGATTCTTTTACTGATTTGACACAAGGAGTTATTAATTTTTCTGATAAAATTCCTTTAAATGAATTTTTTACCGAATATAATTTTGTTTTAAAAAAAATTCAAAATAATATAAAAGATACTTCCGAAAATAATTTAAATTCCAAAATTTTTAATAAATTAAATGATAAAAATAATAATAATAATTCTATAATAAAAATATTTGGAGATAATTCAAGTAATATTAAAAATAAAATTATTTTCTATATAATTTATTATTATTTAGAAGTTAAAGAATCTTTTAAAGATATTATTACTTTATTTTTAAATTATTTTCTTAAAATAATTTTGGAATTAAAAAATAAAGAAGAAGAGTTAAAAATTGAAATCGAGAATTTACAAAAAGTTTTTATTTCTAATGTAAGTGTTATTGATTTTTTAGAATCTTTTTATGAGATTTTTAATTTTTGTAGTAATTATCCAGAACAAGACAAACAATTTATCCAAAATCTTATTTATAATTTAAATATTGAAATTTTAAATTCTAAAATTAATTTAGAAAATGCATCTTTTGAGTTTACATCTGTTACATTTGATAAATTAATTGAAATAATGAAAAAACAAGATATAAAATATTTGAAGGAAAATTTCATTCCAAAATTGGACAATAAAATTAAGGAAGAACTAAGAGCAAAAGATTTAATTTTATTTGGTGATATATAATATAATTTAATTAATTTTAATAAATTATAAAGTAATAATACTAGAAATTTTTTTTTAAATTAAATAAACACAACAAAGTTAAATATTTAGATATAACTTTTTATTATACATTACTTATATAAATTAAAAATTCTAGTTTGGTTTATCTCAAAAAAACTTATATATATTATACTATAAATATAAACACTTAATTCTTTGCTTTTATTCTTTTATGATATGGTAAATTTATAATTTCTGAATTCATTACTTGACTTCTATTTTGAATATATCTTGGATTTTTTGTGAAAAATAGATTTCCTGTATTTTCTACATTAGATAAGTTTTTATTTGTATCTTTTAATTGGAAATTATTATTCTTTTTTAATGTTTCTGCTGAGTTAGTAAAATTTCGTAATTTATTAATATAATTTGCATTATTATTTAAATCAAATGAAGAAACATAATTTGGTTTTGAAGAAAATACCATAGAATTATTTTTATTTATAGTCATCTTTTTATTTAAATTAATGTTATCTTTAGGTAAAGATGAATTAATATTTTTATTTTTGAACATTGAATTATAGTAAGATGAAATATTTATATTATTTAAATTATGATTTGATGAATTATCCATACTAGAAAATCTATTTCTTTTATTATTACTTTTCAAATTATTAATTCTTGGAGAAGAATTTTTAAATTTATTTATATTATCAAAAGGATTATTTTTATTTGAATTTATTAGAGGATTTCTATATTTATTATAATTTGAATTATAAGTATTATAATCATTGCTATTATAATCTTTTGAAATGATAGTACTTATTTTTTTTAAATTATTAGTTCCATAATTATTATTATTATAAGTTTTAGTTTTTGAAAGTTTATATTTTGAGTTTTTTGTTGAATATATATTATTATCATTATTAGGATTTATAATATTTTCTAATAAGATATTTTGACTCGATGAAGAATTAAAATTAAAATTAGGAGTATTTGAATTTGTTAGATTAAAATTTTCAATTGTATAAGTATTTTTATTTTCTTTTGTATTTTGCACATCAGATGAAGAATAATCTTCTTTATAATGATAAAAAATATCAACAAATTCTTCATAAGAAATTTTACCATCACCATCCAAATCTAATCTCAACATTAAATTTTGAGGATCATTACCATTAATATTGACGTCATAATCCTTAAGTAATTGAGTTAAATTTTCTGAAGTAATATATTTTTCAAATTTTACAATTGCAATAAATGCTTCATATATCATAAAATCCTTTGAATTTTTTAATTTTTCTGTAATTTCAGAAAGAGTTTTAATTAAATTTAATTCTAATTGAATTAAATTTTTCAAAGAAGTTTCTATTGTATAATCTATTTTATTATTATTATCATCAGAATAATTTCTATTTCTAATATTATTTGACAATGAAATATTAGTTTTTGGTAATATTATCCCAAGAAAATCATTACAATTAATTTTGAAATTTTCATCTTTTGAAAAATTACGAATAAATCTTCTTAAACATTGTTCTTCAAAAGGAATATAATTATTATTGAAATAAATTCTTAAATCATTGAGACTTATAAAATTTTTTTGATCAATATCAATTAATTGAAAAAGTTGTTCTGGATTAAATGAAGGATTTTGACATATTTCTAAACGTATTTCTTCAATTTTTGATTCTTCCTCTTTTATAGTTGAAAAATATTGAATTAATAAAGGCATCCATGTTCGACAAGACATTTTAATATAATATATTTATTTAAATAACATTCATTATAATAATATGGAAAATAAATTTATTCTTAAAATTGTTAAAGGATATATAAATAATAAAGAAGATTTCTTTAAATATATAAATAACAATTTCCCTGGTTTGTTTAAAGATGATAATAATAAAAAAGTTGATGAAATTATTATTATTAAAAATTATTTAACAACAATAGAATTAAATTCTATTATTAATGATATTAATAATTATCTTACTAATTTAGTTAAATTAAATTTAACTGCAAATAATCTTGATTTAATTCCTGAAAATTTTACAATTTTGAATCAAATGAAAATTTTAATTTTGAATAATAATAAAATCACAAAAATTGAACATTTAGATAATATGCATGAATTAGAAAGATTAGAATTAAGAGGTAATAAAATAGAAAAATTTGAAGGATTAAATTTTCCAAATAAAATACATACTTTAACTTTATCATCTAATTTAATAAAATCAATTGATAAAGAAAGTTTATCAAAAAATGATTATTTAGAAGAATTAGGATTATTTGGGAATTATTTAGGAGATAATCAAAATGAAAAAATAAATGAAGAAATATTCAATGAAATATGTATAATTTTATCAGAAAATTTTGTGAAATTAAAATCATTATACATAGGGGGAAATTATATATTTAAAATAAAAGATTTTAATTTAAAAATCAAAAATAAAATTAAAACATTGACGTTATTAGATGGTCATAATATATAAATAATGTATTCATTAAATAAATCAATATATATAATATTATATATTAATTCCACAATCATGAAAATTTTCTTTTAGCTAGATTCATACTGAACATAAATAATAATTATGTTAAGTTTGGTAATAACTAGCTAATTGAATATAAAAAATAAATTTTAAATAAGAATAAAAATAATTTATTTTATGGTATTTCAAAATTATATAATTAAATTATTATGATTAATGAAAAAAATAAAAATAAAAAAAGAGAAGTAGTTCCTTTTTTTAATAATGAAAATTTTAAAAATAAAATAAATGAATATTTAGATAGTGAAGAAAGAGATAAAAAATTAGATAAATTAATTGATTTTATTTTATCATATAAAAAGGAAATTCAGAATAAAATTTCAAAAACAAATAAAAGACCAATATTAAGTTTTAAAATATCAAGAGAAGAAAAAAATAAAGATAATATAGAAGAATTTAAATCTACAATTTTTCTTCAATTAGAACAATTAGTAAATGATGTATTATATACAAATAATGTTGATTTAAAAAAAGAAAAAATAAAATCTGTTTATAATTGGTTTTATAAAATTTTACATTTTTTAAAGAATTAATGAATATTAAAGAAAGAACAGAACCTTTACCTGAAGAATATTTAACAGAATTTGAGAAAAATCAAGATAAAAAAGATTATGTTGCTCAATTTCATAATAATTATATTGAAAGTGTAATTAATAATGGATTAGAACATAGATCAACTTTAAATAATATTATTTCAAAACCTTCAAATTTAGTTAAAGAATATAAAAGAAATCATATAAATAATTCTGCAGAAGAAAAATTATTTGAATTTGATAATAGAAAAACTATAAATTATACTGTAAAAGATATAAAAGAAATTAAAAATAGTTATTCTTATAATAGACCAAAATATGAATTTAATATATTACAAATTGAACAAAAAATAATTGAAAATAAAAATAAAGATCTAAGAGAAAAAAGAAATTTGGAAAATATGAAAATTGCTATTCAAGAATTTGGAAAAAAAAGAGCTTTTTATAAAATGAATGCTGGAAAAAAATTAGAACAAATGCAAATTATAAATGAATATTTTGAAAAGAAAAAGAAAAATGAAGAAAATAAATTACAGAGTCCTTTTAAAAAAGATAGTTTTATTAATCAAAGAATTTTAAAAAGAACTTCTTCTTCTGTTATTGGATTTCAAAAAGATTTTTTTACTAAACTTATGAAAGAAAAAAATTTACCTGATTTATATATATCAAAAAGAAAAAGATCTGTTGTACATGGATATTATAAAAAAGAAATGAATTTAAATGAAAAAGTAATAACCTATAATATAAAAAATGTTGATGAAAATAATAAAATAGATAATGGAGATGAAAAAAAATGTAAAACATATAATTTTAAAGTTAGATTACATTTAATAAAATCAAAAAGTTCAAATTTATTATTTATAAAAAATAAAATTATAGAATCAATAAATCCAAAAGTAGATCTTCCTAGTGATGCAATATTTAAATTTAAAGAAGATAATATAATTAATACAAGAACTTATTATCAATCAATGTGTTCAGTAAATCAATTTGATGATTATAAAAAAGGTTATATGTTACATTTTTCTCCTTTAAGTGGTTTTGATATGAAAAATTGTGATAAATTTAAAAAATATTATTATACTAATAATAAAAATGTAGATAAAAAAATTAGAATTATTACACCTAATATTTTTGCAAAAAAAAATTTCAATAATAATAATTTTCTTGAAGTTAGAAAAACAATGAGTTCATTTAAAATAAATGAACTTCAAACATTAAAAAAATCAATAAATAAAAGTATAAGTAGAAGTTTAGGAAGAATTAATCATACTAATGTAATAGAAGAAGATTCTTTAAGAAAAAATAGTATTAATGAAGAATTTAATATGAATAAAACATTAAATGATGCTTTTTTAAATAATACAAAAGAATTTTTTTATCCTAAATTATTTCTTCCAAAAAGTGGAAGTGGCTTATTAAACATTCCAGAATCCTTAAACTCCGGAATAAAAAAATCAAAAATATCAAAATAATAAAAAAAAAAAGAAATATAATATACATAAATAACATTTTTTCAATTATATAAATAAAAAAAAGTATAAAAAAAAAAATATACTAAAAAATAAATTAAAAATAATAAAATTAAAAAAAATAAAACAAAACAAAAAAAATTTCTATTTAAAAAAAAAATGAATACTCTTTCAAATAATTTAATAGTAAACGAATCAGGCTCTGCAGCTCAAATAGAAAATTATAAAATAGTAATAATAGGAGATCAACATGTAGGAAAAACATCAATATTATCAAAATATAAATATGAAACAATAGAAGAAGGATATGCTCCAACAGTAGGAATAGATTTTATAACAAAAAATGTATTTTTAGAAGATAAAACTATAAGATTAATAATGTGGGATACAGCAGGACAAGAAAGATTTAAAAGTTTAATTCCATCTTATTTAAAAAATGCACATTCTATAATATTAACTTATGATATAACTTCAAAATCTTCTTTTACTTCTTTACCAAAATGGATTGAAGATATTAAAAATCATGTTCAAGAAGGAGTATTTTTTGTTTTATGTGGAAATAAAATTGATTTAAAAAATAAAAGACAAGTTTCTTTTGAAGAAGCTGAAAAATTTGCTAAAGATAATAATTTAACTTATGTTGAAACTTCTGCTATTTCTGGAGAAGGAATTAAAAAATTATTTGATGTTATTACACATAGTTTTTATGATGGAGGAAATAATGCTGTTAATGAAAGTCAAATTAAAGATAAACCTATTATTTTAGATAATGATATTCCCAAAGATGAAGAAATTAAAGTTAAAAAAAAATGTTGTGGAGGAAAAAGTAAGAAAAAGAAATAATAATCTTTTTTTTTTTTTGGGTTTTTTTTTTATTTTTATATATAAAAAGTTATATTATTTTTATAAATTTCTTCAAAAGTCAAATTATTTTTCTTTTTCATATTTTTCCTTTTTTTATTATTTAGGAAAATAATCAAATTATAATTTTTAAATAAATTATGATAAATGAACATAGTAAGTTTTTCAATTACTCATTCCATCTTTATAATAAACAAAAGCATATTCATCGAATTTATTATAATAAATAGATGAAAAAAAAATAAAAGAATTAACAACTAAATCTGAAGTTGAAAAAAAAACATATATTGATAAAATAAAAGATTTAACAGAAAAATCAGAAGAAATGAGAAAAATGGTAAAAGAACTTCAAAATAAATTAAATAAAAATTCTTCTAAATTTTCTCTTGAAAAAATCTTAGAAGAAG
>JAJJKW010000653.1:0-12838 GCA_023805745.1 Isotricha sp. YL-2021b | reverse complement strand
TTCCATAATAGAAGAATCAAACAGTCCATATATAAATATTAGACCTAGTATTAAGATTTGAGTTAATAAATAAGAAATAAATCCAAATAAAAATGAATATCCCGTTTTATGATTGTTAAGTTTGTTGCCTAAAATAATTCCAAAAAATCCGCATTGAATAGCGTTAAATACTTCTAAAAAAATAATTATAATAAACATTGTAATAAAAAATGATGTACTCATTTTTAATCCAGTAGTAATTGTTCTTATATAGTTAGTTATATTTGACCAATTTTCTTTTGAGTAGTACGCAATGAATACACTTATTAAAACAACAATAAAGCTTATAAAGAAAAATATTAATGTTTGTATAAACTTTGAATTATATAATTCATTTTTAGTAACCGGTAATGTATGCGTTAGATATGATTCGTCCTTATATAATGAATCTCTAAATCTAATCCAACTTCTCATCATAGTATTAATTAAAGTATTTACTATCATTGCAAACATACATCCAACACTTATTTGTCCAAGTATACTTATGATTACTGATTTTTCAACATTAAATAATATTCTGGTTGTTAAAGCAAAGAATATAGATAATATATAAAATATACTCATATTCTTAATCATGTATTTCAAATCATATTTTAATAATTTATTTAACATTTAAACATCCTCCTAAAGATTTCATCAATTGATGCTTTTTCTTTATTTCTAAGTTTATCTGCATCACTTTGTAAGACAATCTTACCTTTATCTATAAATATTACTTCATCTAAAATTCTTTCTATATCAGATATTAAATGTGTGGAAATAATTACACTAGCATTTTCATTAAAATTAGATAATATCGTATCTAATATATAATCTCTTGTTGCCGGATCAACACCGCCCAATGGTTCATCCAAAATATATAGATCAGCTTTTCTTGACATAACAAGGACTAATTGTACTTTTTCTTGCATTCCTTTACTCATTTTTGATAAATTTTGATTAAATTCTTATTTGTTTAAAATATAAAAAATAAATTAAAAAATATTTATTTTTAAATAATAAATAATTATTTTTTAATTCATTAAATTAAATTAGAAATAATTAAATAATAGTAAATAATTAGTTAAATTGAAGGAAAAAAGGTGAAATTTCATTATCTTTTTTGAATATTGAATAAATATTTTTAAAGAAATAAATAATATGTGTATATTCTTTTGTACTGAATTTTATTTTATTTAAAAAAATCAGTTTGAATTTCTAATTAGTTTAATTTATTTCTTTTTTATTTATTGTCTTTATTCTTCAGAAACATTTTTTTATATTATTAATAATATATTATTTTAATTTTATTCTTTACTATAATAAGTTATTTTATTTTAAAAAAAATTAAATTTTAATTCCCACAACATCCACTTTTATTATTATTATTATTTTTCTCATGTTTTCCTTTATCAACACTAAAATTTCCTTTATCATGAGAATATTTTTCTCCAAATTTTTCAATTAAAATTTCACTTATATCTTTAAAAGCTTTTTCAACGCCTTCTCCAGTTTTAGCACTGACTTCAAAAGCTTTAACTTTTTTTCTTCTTTTATAAACCTCAATATCTTGAGAAGTAATTTCTTTATTATTTAAATCAATTTTATTTCCTCCAATAACAATAAGAATATTTTCTCCAGTATATTTTATAACTTCATTAATCCAATCATCAATATGAACAAAACTTTCTTTATTAGTTATATCATATATAATAAAAATAGCATCAGCTCCTCTGTAATAAGCATTTGTTATACTTCTATATCTTTCTTCTCCTGCTGTATCCCATATTTGAATTTTACATATTTTTTCTTTTATTATCATTGTTTTAAAACGAAAATCCACTCCTATTGTTGTCATATATGAATCTGAAAATTGATCATCTGCAAAACGTGTTAATATACTACTTTTTCCTACTGATGTATCTCCTATTAATACTATTTTAAATATGTAATCACTGTTTTTTTTTGTTTTTTTTTTTTGAAGGTTATTAAAGAAAAAAAGGTTTATTATATAATTTTTTTTATTACTAATCTTTTGAGTCTATTTTGTCTTTTTTTGACATTTTTTTTTTATTGTTTTATTTAAGAAATTTATTCTTTTTAATTTATTTATATAAATAATAAAAAAAAAGATTTTAATTATTTTAAGATTTTTAATTTTTTTATTTTTTTTGAAAATATTATATTGGCAAGTAAAATAAAAATAAAATTTAATACCAAAAAATAAAAACCCAATACTAAAATAACCTATTAAAACAAAAAGATCAAAATAATAAAAAATAAATAAAAATTAAAAATATCATTTTTAATTTTAATCTTCACTGAAATCCAAAACATCATCCCATTCATATTTTTCAAAAAAATTAATAACATCATTTAATCCGAATTTAAATATTTTTTCATATTTAATTAATAAATTATCTCTTAAAAAATCAAAAGCATCATTATCATTTTCAAACCAACTAACATTATCAAATTTCCAGAATCCAAATTTCATTTTATTTTTTGTAATAAATTTACCAAAACCATCTTGTTTTCCATTTTTCCAAAATCCAATAAAAACTTTATTTAAATTAATCCAAAAATAAATACCAAAACCATCTTTTTTATCATTATTATAAAATCCAAAATATCTTTTATCAGGCCAAATAAATTCTCCAAATCCATTTTTTAAATTCATTTTCCATTGTCCATAATAAATTCTATTATTATTAAAATAATAAATTCCAAAACCATCTAAATTATTATCATACCATTCACCTTCATATTTAGATCCATCAGGCCAAAAATAAATTCCAATTCCATTTTTTTTTCCATTTTTATATTCTCCTTTATACATTGAATTATCTTTCCAAATTTCAATACCATAATTTTCTTGAATATCATTTATCCAATAACCTTCACAAATAGTATCATTATCATGATAATATATTCCATATCCACAAGCTGAATCATTTATAAATTCTCCTTCATATTTATCTTTTCCTGATATAAATTTACCATAACCATATGCTTTGTTATTCTGATATGTTCCTATATAAATTGCTCCATTTTCCCATTTTTGAATTCCAAATCCATTTTTTATATTATTATTATCTTTTAATCCGATATATGATGATTTATTTAATGATATTGATCTTAATATTTTTAAATTTGATGATGATGATTTTGAATTTGATGATTTATGAGATATTATTTCTAAGGAATTTATTGAGTTTTCTTTTATTAGTTTTTTATCTGATTTTATTGGGATTATTTCTTCAGAAATATTTTTATTTAAATTTATTATATTATCGTTATTATTATTATTTTTATTTATATTTGGGCTTTTTAATTTGGAAGATTTATATATATGATAATTTTTTATTATTGTATTCACTGCTCCATATTTTTGGAAATTTATTTCTTTATTTGATTTTCTTATTTTATCTAAAGCAATACTTCTTTTATTTTGAAATGAGATTTTTCTTTGATTTTGATTATTTTTATTGATATTATTTTCATATTTTGTTATATGTGTTTCTGATGAATAATCTCCATTTTTACAATAACAAATACTTTCATCTGAACCCATTTTTTAATTTTTTTTTTCATTATTTTTTAATGTTTTTTTTTTCTTAAATTTTTACTTTATTAAATTATTATTTTTATAAAATAAAATTTAATTTCTATGATTGAGGATTCAGATAAATTTTCTTTGTTTTTTGATATTGAAAAAAATATTAAGATTGATATTAAAATTGAAAACGATAAAACTTGTGAAGAAATATTAAATAGTAATTATCAAGTTATTCAAAATAAAATAACTGATAATTCAATATTACTTAAAAATGATTTTGATGATTATAAAATATATTTTGTAATAATTAATAGTGAATATCCAAAAACAAGATTAAAATTAAAACCGAAAGATAAACCAAGAAAATATTTAGATTTATCTAAAAAATCATCATTATATTTTATTTCAATTAAAAACAAGAATAATAAATTAGATAACAAATTAAATAATAATAATAATAATAAAAATACCCAATTTTCAAATAATAAAACAAAAACAAAAATAATAAATTATATAAGACCTGAAGATTGTATTAGAGAAGGTCAATTAAAAAAATATAATTTTGTTACAAAAAAGTTTGAAATTAGGAAAGTAAGTGTTGATAAATATAAAATAATAATGTCTTATTCAAATGATTTAAATTTATGGAAAGTTATTTATTTAAATGATATAAAATCAATAATAAAAGGAACAAAAGAACAACAAATAAAAAATTATGAAGATTTATTTGAGATAACTCTTTCTGATAGTGAAAATTATATTTTTAAAGCAAATAATATAACAGATAGAGAAGAATGGTTTAAAGCGATTAATTCTATTGTTATCCAAATTAAAGAAAATAATTATTTAAATTCTTTGACTTTATTTAATAATAATATTTTGAAAGATATGTATAAAGAACAAATTAATATTATTTTTAATTATTTGAGTTTAAAAGGAATTTTATCTTTAGAAAAAACTAGGAAAGTTTATTTTGTCTTTTTAAATAATTATATTTTCCAACAAGTTTTAGAAAAAATTGTTAATTATAAATTTTCAATCAACAAAAATGATTATATACAATCTTTTCGTTTTTTTAAAGAAATTATGGATTTTTTAGAAATTAAAAATTTTAAATTAGAAAGTTATAATGAAAATAAATATGATATCAAAAAAAATTCTAAAAATTTAGATCCTCAAAATAATAAACTAATTACTAAAGAATTTATTTTAAAAAATTTGAATAGTTTCAGAACTTTAAATATATATAATCAAATTTTGAAAGGTATTCAAGAAATGTTTACCAAAGGAAATTTTAAAATGGATAATCAAGATAAAACTTATGTTGATACTTTAAAAAAATATTTAAAAAGTAATACTTTAAGTGAATTATTTGATAATATTATTTCTTGTATTCATAGACATTTTCATAATAAACTTCTGAAAGATCCTGAATTTTTATTTGAAATAAAAAGAGCATTAATTTTCTATTTTAAACCTCAAAATTTTTCAGTTGAAAATGATTATATTACTTTCCCTCCAAAATAATAATTTTTTTTTAATAATTTATCACAAATAGAAATTTATTTATATATAATTAAATGACAAATATGTTTTATTAATTTAAAGGATAATAAATAAAAAAAGATTTATTTATTTTTTTATATAAAAACATAAAATAAAAGTCAATAATGTTTTCTAAAAATATCTTTTTTTGTAAAATATTTATATAAATCTATAATAAAAATATTAGTTTTTTGTATTAATTATTAAAATCTAATATTCATAAAGTGATAATTAAATCAATTAAAAAAAACAATAATTTATAAAAAAAATCTAAAGTAATATTTATTTTTTACTAGTTATTGGTCTTTTTGTTCCAGTTTTTGGAGCAGGTCCAATTAATTTATTTTTTTCTAATTGTGCTTTTAATTTTTCAATTTCTGCTTTCATATGTTCAATTGCAGCTTTTAAAAGTGAAATTTCAACATCTTTTTTTTTATCAAGTTCTTCTAATTTCTTTAATCTTTCTTCATAAGGTTTAATTTGTTCTTTAAAAAATTCTTCAAGATCAGCCATTCAAAAAATAATAGAAAAAAAAAATAAATTTAAAAAAAAATTTAAATTAACATATATTATACCATTCCAAAAATTTATTAAATATATTTAATCTCTTTTTTTATAAAAAAGTATATAAGCAGCTTTTGTTATTAAATCATTTTCATTTTCAATAAAAGAAACATTTTCATCATTAAATTCATACCAATTTCCATTATTTAAACAATAAGCAGTATAATGACCAAAACTAATTCCACCATAATGATTAGTAATACCAATTAAATCATATATATTATTTTCTGAATTAGGATCAACAATATAAGAAGATAAATCTAAATTTTTAATTGGAAATTCTATAAAAGTTGTATTTTTTCCATCTCCACTATATATACTTCCTAATATTGAATTTCTTATATTATGATGTTTAAATCTTTTTAATTGTATTATTAAATAATATGGTGCTTTATATATATCCATTTTTTTAAATACTTCTTGATGCTTTTTACATTTATTACAATACCACATGTTATCATCTTCTAATTTTTCTTCTGATTTAAATAAATTGAAACAATCATATAAATTTATTTTTTTTTTAGATTTTGAATTAATATTATTGTTATTATTTGATTGTTCATTTCCAACTTGAATTAATTTTCCTAAAATAAAATCATATTGTAATAAATCTAATTCTAATATTAAAGGTTTATTGTCTGATATTCTGGATTTTATATATGAAAAATATTCATTTTTCTTAAAACGTGATATAAAATTACAATGATGTTCTATATTTTTTTTTAAAGATAAACCACAGAAATCACAATAAATATGATTTTTTGAATGATAAGAATTTATATGTAAATGGAAATTTAATTGGGATTTTTTTTGATTTGTTTGTATTTCAAAATTATTTAATAAAAATTTATTTTCATCAATTATAACTTTACTTATTTTTTTAATAATATTATTTTCTATTTTTTCATATAAATCAATAACTCTTTCTTTTTCATTTATATAAACTGGAATTGGATAATCAATTAAATATTTTATATCTTGATAAGCAAAAAGATATAACCAATATTTAATTTGATATTTAGTTAAATAAATATAAATATTTTCCTTATCTTTTATTTTTTCATAACCAATAATATTATACCCAATAGAAATATATTGAAAAACATATTCATTATTTTTCAAAATTTTTTTCAATTTATAATTCTCATCAAATAAAACTAATTCAATATCATCACTATTAATAATTTTATTAAAAAATTTTCCAGTATTTAACTCAGTAATAATTTTTTCTTTCATTTCATCACTAGTAGAATTTTGAGTAAGAATAGCATTAACATTATTAAAATATATTTTTGAATTATTTGGATTAAAAAAGCAATATTTTAAATTAATATTAAAACTTCCAGATGGAATACTTAAAGAAATAAACATAAAAGGATCAAAATTAATAGAAATTCTATTACATTCAGGACAAATTATTCTACTTTTATATTGTCCATGAAATAAATCAACAATTAAACTATCTTCTCTTTGTCTATAACAATTCCACCATCTTTTAGATGCTTTTTCATCAGTTTCATTTTCTTCTTTTTCTTTCATTTCAATATATGGTTTTTTTGTTATTTGATTTAAATCTTCATGTAATTTATCTAATATATATGTTAAAAATTCATTTGAATCTTGTTGAGCAAAACCTGAAAATTGTTTTGCAAATTGTATAAAACTTCCTCTAAATTGAGATGGACTTAAATAACTTTCATTTCCTTTCCATAAATGTTCTAATAAATTTGCATATGCTTTTGCGACTTCTCCTTTTGTTCCTAATTTATTTTTTTTATTTATTTCTTGTAAATATATTCCTGATATAAAATATTTTGTCAATAAAGTACAATTACTTAAACATTGAAGGGCACTATTCATAAAACATGTATTTCCTAAATTAATTAATCCTGTTAAACCATGTTTTTTATTTTTTGAATTATATAATTTTTTAAAAGATATTTGTTTTAAATCTGATATTCTTGTTTTTCTTTTATAATAATTTTCTAATTTTTTATGGAAATTTATATGATTTTCATCATTGTTTTTACAATCAATACTACAATATAAAGATTTACAATAAAAATTTTTTTCACATTTTATTTCATAATTTAATAATTCAGATTTACATTTATTACATATTTTTTTATTTGATGGAATTATAAATTCATCTTTTTCATTTTCAATTTCTATTATCAAAGTTGGAATATTTTCTAAAATTTTTTTATCTTTTATATCAATTATTTCTTCACAATTATAAGTATAATTAGGTAAATTTAAAAAATAAGCTAATAAAAGAGAAAATTTTGACAATTCATTATTATCATTACTTTTGTAAATTTTTATATTTTTATTTTCAAAAGAAAAATTCGGAAATTTATATTTTACACATCTTTTTATTTTTTCTTTAAAATTTTCAAATGTATCATATTTACTTATTTGTATATATTTTTCTCTTATATCATTCACACTTTTTTCTTTTATTTCCTTACTTAAAATTAATATTTTTAATTTTAATAAATTTATTTCTATTTCATTATTAAATGAAAACCTTTTAATTTCATTTATATAACCAAAAAGATTTTTAAATTTTTCCCAAATATCTTTTTGAATTTTAAAATAAAATTCATCTTCAATTAAAAATAAATTTTTATAAGATTCTTCTTGATCATTATCTTCCCAAAAATCTACTTCTTTTACAATAAAAAAATTATTTACAGGACCAATAAAACTATATTTATTAATTTCTTCTCCATTTCCAATAAAATTTCCAAAAAAACCATTTATACTAAAACCTAATTCTAAAAATTTATGAAAGTCATTTACATCATCTTTTATATTATTAAGTAAATTTATAAATCCAAAAAAATTTCTTATCCAATCATTTGATATTAAATAAACTGCTTCTCCATTTTTTAATTCTGAATCATCAATATCTGAAATTTTATTTTGTTCTATTCCAAAATTTAAATAAAATTTCTTTTTTTTTTCTTCATCAAATTCATATTTTTTTTCATCTTTTTTTATTAATATTGAAAATTGTTCTTCTTTTATTTTATTAAGTTTATTTTCAATTTTTTTATTATATTCATCATTTAAATTATATATTTCTTTTATTAAATCTTCATCAAATAAATCACTATTTTCATCTATAATTTGTTCTATAACAAGTAAAAAATAAAATATAATTAAATCCTCCTTTTTTTCTTTTATAAGGAATTGAATTGAATTATATATAACTTTAAATATTGGTTTAATATAATTTTCATTTTTTAAAATATCTTCTCTTTTATTTAAAAAAATCTCTAATATTTCTTTTCCAATTTTTAAACACATTTGATAATTATTTAATTGGAAAAAATAATCTGAATAATCACTTAAGCATAAAACATAATCTTTTAAAGATAAACTATTGAGAATATAACATAAAGAAAAAAAATATTCAGGATTAGATTTTTCAGTTAAAAATTTATGAAATTCAGAATATATTTTTGAATGGTTAATTTTTTCAGCCATATAAAAAAATAAAAAAATGAAAAATTTATGAATTAAATTTAAAATTAAATAAATAGAATCATTATTTATTTTTTAAATAATAACTTGAATTAATGAGTCAAAATAATTTAGAAAAAGAAAAAAAAAGAAAAGAACAATTTGAAAAAAAAGAAAAAGAATATAAAAAAAGAATATTAGAATTGGAACAACAATTACAATTAGAAAGATCTAAATCAGAAGGTATTCAAAATTCAGAAAGAGAAATAATAAATTTAAGAACAGAAAAATTAAAAATTGATAAAGATATAAATACTCTTTCATATAGTAATACAAATCAAAGAGATAAATTAGAATCTTTATCAAGACAAGTTGATGAAAAATTAAAAAATTTAAATTTGAAAAATATTTCTACAAGAATTAAAAAACAAAGACTAGAACAAAATACTTTAAAAGTAAAAGCAGAAAATTTTAATAATAAAAGAAATAAAAATGATACTAAATCTATAAATTCAAATGAAAATTTTAATAATGAAGGAGAAATAGTTTCTTCTTCTTCAGTTAATAATGAATTAGTAAATTCAAAAGATAAACAAATAGAAAATATAAATCAATTAATTGAAATATTACAAAAAGATAATGAAAGTTTAAAAAAAAAATGTCAAACTTTAGGTGATAATACTTTAAGATTAAAATTAATAAATAAAAATAAAGAATATAGTAAATTAATAGAAAAAAAAAATTTAGAAATAAAAAAAATGAAAAATTTATTAAAAGATCATCCAAAATGTGCAAAAATAAAAGATAATTATAATAAAAATATTGTAACAGTAAAAGAAGATATTCAACTTTTAAAAGAAAAAAAAGACGAATTATTAACAAAATATAAAGAATCAAATGAAAAAATAAAAAAACAAATAGAATATAATGAAATATTAAAAAATAAAAAAAATACATCTAAAAAAAATATAAAAATAGAAAATCAAGAAGAACAACATATAAATTTTTCTCAAGCTCCAGAAATATTTTCAGAAAAAGAATTAGATGCTATTTTACTTGCATTCAATAATGATAAAAGTAAATGTGAATATTTTTTAAAAAAATTATCAGTTAATGAAAATTATATTCAATCTCTTGAAGCAAAACATAAATTTAATGTTAAACAACATTTAGAAAAATTAAATGAATTAGATGAACAAATTGAATTTTTAACATCTAAATTTGGAGAAGATACTGCAAAAAATAGAGTTATTAAAAGCCAAATTAATGAATATCAAACTGGAAAAAAATCTTATAATCAAAAAAATATTGTATTAAAAAATAAAATTGTTGAAATGACAAAATTAATTGATACTAAAGAAAAAAATATTAAATCTTTAACTTTACAATTAAATAATTTAAGGAAAAATAATCCTAATCTAAAAAATGTTGATCTTAATAAATTACAAGTTTCTCAAAATGATAATATTATTATTAATAGTAATAGTGATAGTACAAATATTAATAGTAATAATAATAATAATAATATTAATAATAATAATTTATTTGAATCTGAAAATAATATTTATAAACAAATTAATAGCGAAAAAGAAATAGAAAATGATGAAAAATCAGATGAAAAAACTAATGATATTTTTTCAGATGTAAAAATGAAAAATGAAAATAATGAGAAAGAAGAAGAAGATAAAATTGAAGTTGAAAACAAATTAATTTTAAATAAAGAAGATAATTAATTAGACACATAAATATTATTAAATTTTATTTTATAAAGAAAAATAATTTTGTGTTTCATTTAATTTTTTCAGTATATTTTAAGAATATATTTTTATTTTTATTTTAAATATTATTTAATTATAAAAATGTCTGGAAATTCAAAAATTGATTTTATTCAAAAAATTGATTATAGTTTTGAAAGTTATAAAAATATTAAAAGTTTAAATGAAAAAAAAGAAAAAACTCAAAATAATAATTCACATAATGTTTTAGTTGAGTGTTTTAATATAATTAATGATATTATCATTTGTAAACAAAATAAAAAAATTTCTTCAAATTATATCTCTCCAATTTTAAACCCATTATCTATAAATATTGGAGATAATATTTTTTCAGATGAACAAATTATATATAATAATGAATATATATCTGGAAGTTTAGAATTAACTAAAAAAAATAAAAATAAAGAAAAAAACTTTACTCTAAGAAATAATGATATTGAATTTTTAAAAATTTTCCCTCAAATGAAAAGTTATTTTGGATTAGAAAAAGATAAAAAAATAAAATATATCCAAATAAATAAAAGAATACAAATGAATAATTCAAAATCAACTTCAAATATTAATAAGATTGAAAATTCACCAAATAAAATAATAAATTTAAAACCTAATAATAATATTTCAATTCCAAAATTGTCAAAAAATTATCAACAAACTAAACAACCAATAAATAATAATAATTTAAGGAAGTATTTTTCCCCAAATCCAAAATATTATAATTTAAATAATTTAAATTCTAAAAATAAAAACAATAAATCATATATACAAAAAGATAATTCTATGAAAGATTTAAATAATAATACAACTAAACCAAATAGTACATCAAGTGATGATTCATATAGAAAAGGAAATAATGATATTCAAAAAAAAATGAAAAATAATAATAAAAAAAAAATAATTCATTTAATTCCCAAAAATAAAAAAGAATCAAAATTTATTTCAAATAATAAAAAATCTAATTCAAAAAGCCCATCAAATAATAATATGATAAAAAAATTAGAAATCAAAAAAAGACAAATAAATATTAAATCCAATTTAAATAATAATATAAAAGGAAATTTATTATTTTCAAAATCAAATTTAAATTTAAAAAAAAATATAATAAAAACACCAAAAAAATGTATAGATTCATCAAGGAATCAAAATTTAAATAAATCATGTGATATATCAAGACCAAATGAAATATTTGAAATATTACAAAATATTCAAATTGTAGATTTATCATGTTTAAAAAATTTTGATTATGATAAAGAAATTTTGAATATTGAAGAAGATTATTTTGAAGATGAGGAAAAAAAAGAAAATCAAAGAGAAACAGGAAATATAAATGAAGATAATATTTCAGATAGATTTTCATTTAAAAAAATATTTTTATAAATATTACTTATTTTTTAATTTATTAATCTAATAAAACAAATTATATATATTATAATTTATTATTTATCTTATTTCTAACATTGCATATAAAATATCTTTTATTAAAAATATAAATTCATTAAATGTTATTTTTTTTGATTCATCACAATTAAAATGATTCATTACTTCTTTAATTTCTTCTTTTGTTGGAGGTTCTCTATTAAAATTTTTTGCAAATTTTATTAATATTTCACCTAATTCTTCTTCATCTATTGTTCCACTATGATCTATATCTGCTGATTCAAAAGCTATTTGTGAGATTTTTATTAATTTATCTCTATCTAATAAAATATCTTTAATCGCCATTAATGACATTTTATTTTTTTTTAAAATTTAAACAAATTAATCTCAAATATTTAAATAATATTCTCTAATAATTAATAGATTATATCCAACAAAAATAGATTTTTTCATTACTTTTATAAAAGATATATATTGTTTAATATTTTAGTTAAAGAATGGGGATTGGGGATTGGGGATTGGGGATTGGGGA